>QEOW01002958.1:955410-1000441 GCA_003123825.1 Juglans hindsii | reverse complement strand
ATTATGGACTTCTTTATTCATTTTCTAATGAATTTAAGCTTGTGGGGTATAGTGATAGTGATTGGGCCGGAGATTTGGATGATCGGAAGAGCACTACTGGTTTTGTGTTTTATTTGGGAAATGCGGCATTTACTTGGAGTTCTAAGAAACAACCAATTATAACGCTCTCCACATGTGAAGCTGAATATGTTGCTGCAACATCTTGTGTTTGTCATGCAATTTGGCTGAAAAGGTTATTGAAGGAACTACTCATGCCACAAGAGGAAGCCACAGAGATTTTTGTTGATAACAAGTCGGCACTTGCATTGGCGAAAAATCCGGTCTTTCATGATAGAAGCAAGCATATTGATACAAGATTTCATTTTCTTCGAGAATGCATTGTCAAGAATGAAGTACAAGTCAAATTTGTGAAGACTCATGATCAAGTTGCAGATATTTTTACGAAGCCTCTCAAGTATGATACTTTCAACAAGTTGCGGATGCTACTCGGAGTTACCAAGAATTAAGTTTAAAGGCGGGTGTTGAATAATAAACTTAAATAAAGTTGTTTTTTTGTATATTCATGAACTAAAGTCTTGGTTCATCTTAAAAGAAGTAATTCATGTATTTGGAGATTCATGTATTTAGAGATTCATGTATTTGGGGTATTCATGTACTTGGGTATTTGTGTACTAGGAAAGTTCATGTATTAGAGTAAATGCTAGATGAATATACAAGCCTATAAATACCCATGTATGCATTGGCACAAAGCAAGCCACTTGAGAAGCAATT
The DNA here is from genome assembly GCA_003123825.1 of Juglans hindsii. Lineage (NCBI taxonomy): Eukaryota > Viridiplantae > Streptophyta > Magnoliopsida > Fagales > Juglandaceae > Juglans > Juglans hindsii. Next base: position 999,670 of record QEOW01002958.1, on the reverse strand, counting down.
CACTTAGAAAAATTTCAGAAATAGTCTCTCATCTCTCCCTCTAGAATAGAATATCAGTTTTTCTCCTCCAACACTTCCTCTCTCCCTCTCTGATTTTCAGTTTTGCTTGTTCCGAATCTCAGTCCCACTTTTTCATCAACTTCTCAACCGCATCTCTTTTTTTTTCTTCACTTTCAGAAGTTTCACTCTCATCAGACTCTCTCCCTCTCCCTCACATTAGTTTGTCACCCTCGCCTCCAAAGCCCACGGTCCCAGACGATAAGGCAACGCCACTGCCTCGAACCACCTAGCACTGATGCCCAGCGTCCTGCCAACCAGCTGCCTCTCAACACCTCACCAGACCACCGCTGGAAGCCACCAGTCGTGCCTGGCTGCAGCAAGATGGGACACCCCCACGGCCAGGGCCTCCGTGTTCTCAAACGAAAACCACCCCACAGACTTGCACCACCCAGCCACTGCCTTGTACACACCACCACCTTGCAAGCCTCCCACGTTCCCTCGATTCCAGCCACCACTTCATGAAGGGAGCTCCACATTGCCGCCACCATCGCACTCTAAGAGACCTCTGTTTTCTCATGCCAAAAACAGAGCATGCTTTCCTTCAAACTTCGCCTCTATGCAAGCCTCCCAGTTACTTGTAGTCCGTGCATCGTAGCCCAGCCGTGAATCCGCAAGTGGAGCCACCGCAGATAACGAAGCAAGATTCCATGGTTGGACTGCAGCCCCCGTTGCATGGTCTGCAACTCCCGCTTCCTCTTTCTCTCGGTTTGCCCAGACTTATATCGCACAGTTGGTATTTCTCATGTATTTCTTTTGCATTTTTGCAAGTATTTCCGTTTCTAATTTTTGGTCCCTACCTACAGATTTGTTGAATGGTATAAATAAGCCACTTTTAATACTTTATCGTATAGCATTTGTAAGCATGGTAAAGAAATTGTTTTAAATATATTTATATTACTACATTTAGTTTTTAAGTCAGTATGCTTTCTTGCCATTTGATATTTATTTTGATATTGAGTTTGATTTATTTGAGATGTTTCATGTGGATAATGTTTAGCGTGAATTATAATTTCATATAGATAATATTTAAAGATCTAAAATTTTAGTTATATAGTAATAATAGTTATAACTATTTTTCAGTAGTAAATAACAAGATTTTAGCATTTTATTCTAAATGCTTTAAAATCGATTTAAGTATATTTTTCTAAACGAGTTTTTCATTGTTTATATTATTTGGATTCAAATATTTTATGAATTAATATTGTTTAAGAAATTTATGACTTCCTACTAGATTATATGTTGGCAGTATTAAATTAGTGTTTTAATAATAGTTTACAGAGATATGAGTTTTTATTATGATTATGTTAATTTTCAAAATGAGTTTAAGTTGTTTTGCCATATTTGATAAAATTATATTATGATAAGTTAAGATTATTTTTTTATGATAATATATCTATTAGATTTCTAATAACTATACAGTTATCTAAGCCATTTTCGTAGTATGAATTTAAGTAGATTGAGAGTTTTAGCAGTTCTTTTAGAAATTTAGTAACGTTTAGTATTCTGTATAGGTAACGAATGGTATTCATTCAGCACGATTGTGGAAAGATTCAGGAAAACTAAAAAGTTCAGGTAAGCGGAGTTCCTATGCTAGACTTTATACGAGTTATTAAGACTGAGATTGACTTTCTGAAAACTTTGCATATTTTTTAATGAAATAAGAACTTGGAAAAAAACCAACATCGGTCACTTATTTGCATTACTCATGAAATCTGTATGAAAAAAGGAAAATATATTCTAACATGCATTGTGTAAACATAAGCTAAATTTTGTCGTGTTGTCTCTGAAATTTGAAAATGAACGATATTGAGAATCTGAAAAATTGTGCATTGATTTTGAAAGATGCTCCGACTTTTGTTTTCAGTATGTAAGAATGATCTGATTATGTTTTGGTACTCCATTTTATTTTGATATGGCATCTAAAAACTCTAAAAACCTTTGGCATGGTGTACTGATTTTGTATCTGATTTTGTCTCTGCTTTGCTCTATTATGCTCTACTTTGTTTGAGTTAATACCAATTTCTCTGTTTCTGAGTGCACCCACTTTGGAAATAAAGTGTTTTTATTGTGGTCTTTCCTGTGTGCACACTCGGGGCTCCGAGAAGAATAAAGGAAATATTTCACCTCTGTCTCTGCCCGGTTTGGCCACCGGGGTTAGCACAACTCTACCATGGGGGTGAAACATGGTCTCTACTCTGTGAGATGCTCTATTTTGATGTGATGATGATATTCATATTATGTTATGACAAAGTACTTTAGGTTTTATATGTCTTAAAACCATCGCTTTGTTACGTTTTAAAACATATATTGTTCTATATGATAACTCTGGAAAATATTTTGTTCTGCATATTGTACTCTGTAAAATGCTCATGTTTGCACATTCGTATATGTCATCTGCTTATTATGTTGTTGATAACTCACTCCTTATCTCTACAACATTTTTCAGATATTTCTTATACTTCAACGGAGGTTCAAGAATAGGAAGTATGGATAAGGCTTTGTGAGCATAGTTTGTTAAATACAAAGAGGGTACTTGTTATTGGAGAATTTTTATTGAATAGTTTCATTTTGCTCTGTTGACTTAGTACTTCAGGAAGTTGTTATTTATTCTGAGACTTCGTCGTATTCTTAGTTATTTATTTTGAGGTAGATGGTTTAAAGTAATGAGGTCTATAAGTAATTGAGGAATTTGAGTTTATATTTATGCAGTGAGGTTTTTTTTAGTGTTAAGAAATAACTCTCTGACCCATCCAGGACCGGGGCGTTACAAGTGCTCCATCCAAAAGATTGAGGGGTGCACCAATTGAAAATAAAATAGGGAAAGGAGGTTGACCTTTACATCCAGAGAGAATGAGAGTTTTAAGAGCAGGTAAACAACAAACGACACTCGGAAAAATCAAAAGCATTTTGCACCCTACAAGATTTAGCAATGTCAGGCTGGTTAGATGTTGAATTGATAATGGGAGTTCCTCAATGGCAATCCCATCCAAATAAAGCTCAGACAAATGGTTCATATTCTACCCAATCTCGGGGAACTTATCGAATCCTGAACAACCCGATAAGATCAAAAGATTCAATGATTCCAAGTTGATCTCATGTGGAAGGCTACACAGACATTTACAATCTTGAGATTTAATAGAATAAGATGACTGAGAGCTCCAATAGATGGGTGAACTTCGTATAATCCTCTGCAACCTTCAAAAATTAACATTTGAAGGCTTGGGCATCCAGAGAAATCAGGAGTCATCAACAAGTTTTCATAGCCACTGAAGTCCCCGGTCCAAACCAATTACAGTTTCCAGCTAATGTTTCTAATTGTTCTTTTTCATCCACATCATCAAGAACAATAAGAACTTTTGTGTAACGTAATCTATACCTTATCGCATCAATTCCTTTCAGCACATCCCATTTTTCTTGATCATCCTTCAACTTCATATCAGAAAGGAGATTTTCTTACAAAGCAACTAGACCATTTCTTTTAGAAACCAAACCAACATTTTCAAGAAAGGTTCTAGCTCGGAATAGATGATTGAACTTTCGGAAAAAAACTCGTGCAAGAGTTTTCTTGCCCATTCCACTCATACCGCATATCCCTATAAAGCAAACATCATCCAATCCAATATCTAAATGCAAATACATTTCCTTGACACGAGAGTCCATTCCAACAAGGTTGTCCAATACATGAACACTTGGGTGGGTGTTGCTCAATTCACTAGATATGCTTTTAACAATGGTTTTGATAAACTTAGACTCATCGCTGTAAAATAAACAAATAAAGTTTATTTTATTGATGATTCAACTCAAAACCAACACATGAAATCAAAAAGAGATATGTAAGGGTTGATTCTTGGTGTGTTCACCTTAAACTAGTTAAATTTATTATAGTAACATAGTTGAGCATGATTTGGTTGAAAACTTGGCACATCTAATTGAAAATGAATAACTTCTCGAGATGAAAGAATTAAAACTTGGTTTAATTTTAATCAATTAGTTGAAAGGGGCATATTGATGTTAAATTTAAGCAGCGTTGCTCACTATATATATTGTTGTGGGTGTCCATCTTTGGTCCAGATGTGGTGTAAATTTTAAACTCCAGTTTTACACTACATATAATATGTTTGATAGGGTAGTGAAAAATTGCATCTTCTTGGTTGTGTATATAAAAAGGCTTATAGATTATTTATTTTCAAGAAAATAAAGTGATTATTTGTACGAATGTTCTTTCTAATGAAAATGCCTTGTGTGGGATTGCAAAGAAAGTTCAATATATATTGAGTCAATACCTCCAATATTGAAGAACTCTAAAGTCAAGAAAATGAAAATGACTTTGAAGCTACACAAGAAATGTCTCCTACTAGTAAGAAATGACTTTGAAGATCATGCAATTAAAGAAGTACCACAAAAGAAGTAGATAAAAGAAGAAATTTATGTGACTAAGAGTAATTAAACTTAAGAGCTTGGGAGTTTTAGGAGACTCATAGAGAGAGGATATTTTTTATATCCATTGGGTCATTTTGGCCAATCTCTCTGCTTGCTTGCGAAATGTATTTTTTATAATCATTGGGTCGTTTTGGCCAATCTCCTTGTGGCTGACGTATGATTTGTCAAATATATTTACATATCAAAATGTATATGTATTTAAATAAAATGATAAAAAAAAGATAAATTACATGTTAGTGTATGGTGTAAGGGATGATAAATAGAATTTTTCTATCTAAAATTCCTTCTTTTTGTCATCCTTTAATACTTCTCTAAGATGAGAGACCAAAGGGACGAATGTAGTGCCACGTGGACAATCCAAAAATAGTTTTCCTAGGTACAAACGGGATGTGCAAGCGGGAGGTAAACGGCCTGTATGTGAGAGTTATGTTGAATAAAAAAATAAAAAGGACAAAAGCAGGCCCCTCTCTCTGTCTTTCTCTTTCTTCTTCCGTTTCTTCTTTCCTTGTACGTCTTTCTCTATTTTTCCTTATTTGTTTTCTGGGATATAGCTTTCTTCAATTATTTCATCTAAGCTAGTTCTGTGTTTTTTGTCCAGAATTTCTACTGGGTGATTTCTACGACATTCATGGTAAATCACTTTTTCATACTTCTATTTTATTATTGGGTGATTTTATAATGTTTCTTGAATGCGGTGGGGGAAGATGATGGCCCATGACCATTTGCATCATCTGGGAGGTTTTTATTCAAAGAAAAATGTTAAAGGTGAATTAAAGGTGTTTATTACATTTTCAAGCATTCTAGACTTCTAGTCCTGTAGAATTTTTCGGACAACTTACAGTGGGAGATGAACTAAGAGATTGAAGATCCTTTAGATAACCAATGGAAGATCCTTTAGATAACAAAAAGCATCTCTTAGATGGAAATACCCCTAAATCAAATAAGCTTGAAGCATTTTAAATAACTGGAGTTTCAAATACCAACAACAGTAATACCACCACCACCACCTGCGGAAGATCCATTGAGCAAAAAAGAGCAAGCCTCAAGCAATGCTCTTCCACGCCAATCTCAATACCATCTTTCTCTTTCTCGCTTCTCTCATCTTCCTCCAACCACTTAATCTCCATAGCTCTTGATTATGAAGTCGGTATCCTCTCTCTCTCTCTCTCTCTCTCTCTCTCTCTCCTACTTATTTTTTTTGGGTTTTAAGTCTAAGTAAATCATTCCATTGTTGGGTGGTTGAAGTAAGGATGTGCTGGTGACAAGGGAGAGGCTTGAGCTTGTCACTAGTTGTGGTTTGTGGACAATGGTGGATCTGTGGAATGTGTCTCCCTCAAGATCGGGTTCCTTAGTTGCACNTTTTGGGTTTTAAGTCTAAGTAAATCATTCCATTGTTGGGTGGTTGAAGTAAGGATGTGCTGGTGACAAGGGAGAGGCTTGAGCTTGTCACTAGTTGTGGTTTGTGAACAATGGTGGATCTGTGGAATGTGTCTCCCTCAAGATCGGGTTCCTTAGTTGCATGAAGTACTTATTGCTAGCACAAAATACAAAAAACTCCAAAGAGAGAAAGTGGGAGTGCATTCTATGAGAGTGGGTGAGAAAAAGAACATGCCATGGAAAAAGAATGGGAGAGAAAGAGGGAGTAAAAAAGAAAAAGTGGGACCCAAGCTATCAAACGATTGTGTCTCGACTGCACACATCGACTGCATATAGAGTTTTTCATCCAAAAAGGATCAGATGCATCACAACAGCATTTGTCGTGATAATATAAAAGCTTATTCGTCCACGTCAAAGGAAAATTCTTGCATAATATCCACCCTAATTGATTGGGGGATGTGGTCCCATCTCTAATGCTTGTCCCGAGATTTGACCTTCGCATCGAGACGCAACAAGGACTACCCCAGCTTCTGTTGATTCTCGACCACCCACTCCCAGTACTTCTTCGTCAACGCATGCCTTTGGAAAAGCTCTTCCAAAGCCCCCTTCATCTCAAAAAGCTCGAGGTCGACAAACCGATGAGCCTCTTCGGCACCCACCACTGCTCCAGAAAGTTCAATGCAACGTTGTTTAGTACCTACCAACTCCCTCTAGGAAGAGCCTAGTTCCAACCTAAGACTAGGCAGTTGCGCCTAAGTGGAACCCCGCTCTGCCCTCAGCAATGTTAGCTCAAAGTTGTTCTGGGCACTAACCTCCCTCACCTGCATGAGCTCATTTTGGAGGCAGGACACTCTTCACGAAGAATGTTTAGATCACCCTTCAATGAGTGGGCATAACCATCTAACTGCCAAAGGAAGATCTCCACCTTGGCCTTCTCAAACTTCCACTACAAAGAAATCAAGCACTCTAGCAAAATTAAGAATACCTCGCCAAAATTTTTTATACACATGAGCTCCAGAGAAGCAATGATATTGATTTCAAGTAAATATGATCATGTGATAATTTGGCGGGTCTATTCACCAAAGCATTACCGATTGCAACAATTAAGAAGTTAGTACACAAAATTGGAATGTGTCAACTCAATGATATTTCATCATAAACGATTGAAACTCTACATACTTTTGAGGGGGAGAAATTCATCAAACGAATTGTACTCTTTTTCCTTCGCAAAGGTTTTGTCCCATTGGATTTTCCTTCGCAAGGTTTTAATGAGGCAATCCTAAATGCATTCCAAGGTACATAAGAATATTGTACTCTTTTTCTTTAGCCATTGATTTGTTTTCCCATTGGGTTTTTTCTTGGCATTTTTTTAACGAAACATGTTCTTTTATGTATAGTCATCCAATGGAAAGTATTGTAAATACATATATTTAATTAATGACCATGTAGACTACATCTTATTGTGTTTATTACACATGTGATTTGGCGTAACGCCCAATCTTTGGAGGTCTAGAGAGTTAGCTTTTGCAACCTAAAACCATTTACCATAGCATATTATACTCCAAATTTTCCATAAAATACAAATTCATTTATTCAAACTAAATGTGTATATTCTTCCCCCAGAACACCAAACAAATACTTCAATGAAATAAATTAAAACTCCACAAAGACTCAGAAATATCCATAACTCAAAATATCAAAATAACATAAAATCATAAACCTACTAAATAAGACTCTCCAATAAATACTTGTACCCTTTTGACACTTATTCATCTACGATCATCAAACCCTACTAACACTTTCTACTTTTGACTTCCAACTGAGGCATCAAAATTATCTGAAAAATATTGTGAAGATAAGGGGTGAGTTATCAACAACTCAGTAAACAAATAACATATACTAGTATGTAAACATGAGTATTTACAGAGTTCAGAATGCTGAATAAAGCATTTACTTTCAGAATACATAATCAAAATATGTTGTCAAAAATATTAGAGCGAAACTTTCATAAGCATTCTTATTCAAAAATAAAATCATTTGGCATATCATAATCCGATACATCATCTTCATATCATATCAGAGCATCACATCGGAACAGAGACCATGTTTAACCCTCGTGGTAGGATTATAAATCACCATTATACCCGTGGTGAGGCCGTATATCACAATTATCACCCGTGGTAGGGTCGTATATCACTATTATTACCCGTGGCAGGGCCGTATACCACTACTATCACCTGTGGCAAGGTCGTATACCACTATTATCACCAGTGGCGGGGCTGTAACTGAACCAAACCAAAAAACAAAATCAGAACGTCATGCAAAAGGTTTTTTAGATGCCACATCATATCAAAATAGAGTACTGAACAAATTCAGATCATTTCACATATTCAAAAACAGATTCAGAACATCTTCACATCACATGCACAAATTTTCAAATGTCATATTCGCTATTTTTGCCAGTTCAAAAACAGAATGCCAAAAATCAACTCATGTCTACACCAGTCATGACCAAAAAAAATATTTTTTCATTTCATACAGATTTCATGATTAATGCAAAACAAATAAATAAAGTTGTTTCAAGTTTCTTTTCATAAAAAAACATGTATATTTTCTAAAATCAAGCTCAGTTCATTTCTTTTATGCAAAGTCTAACACAGGAACCCCACTTATTTGGACGTTTTAGTTTTTTAGAATTTTTCTCATAACAGTGCCGAGTAAATATTAATCATCGCCTATAAAATAATCACATAGCTTCCGTAAATTTTTTATCGAACACGTATTTTGATACTTCAACCTTAAAGGTTAAAATAACCTATTTCTCCTAAATTTTTAAAATTCTCTTAACCCTAAAATATCATTACTTCTCCAAATTTCAGTGATATCCATTTAATTTATCCGTCTAATACCTTAAACTCTAAATGAATTTATGTCAAATAAATTGTATGGCTAACATATTTATTCAATTAAATCTAAGTTGGTCACATGCAAAGACACATCCAACTTAATATTTACTTTACATGATTATAACCGTAACAACCCGATCCTAAGATTAGGATATAAGATAAGTTTTATGTATTTTTTATATAACTAGAAATATTCTATCATTATTATTATTATTATTATCATCATCATCATCATCATCATCATCATTATTATTATTATAAGATTTTACAGTTGTTAATTTTAATAATTATTATTATAATTTTGTTTGAATTTACTAGAGTTTTGTTTTATTATTAATAATTATTACTAGAGTTTTGGGTTGAATTTAAATCTTGTTTCTTCCTATCCCTACGACATTCACAACAACCGAGTTACACATTCACATTACGCAGTTTTTCTACCATTTGTTTCTCTAGGGTTTTTATCAGTTTCTCCCTATATATATGTGTTTCACACTTCACGCAACACAGAGAAGGAAAACTCATGCACTCGTCAAAACTTCCCCATGTCTCAGCCCTGTTCTACGCTCCTCAAAACAGAGCAACCAAACTAGGGGCTGCCGCAAAGCCGCACGGACACCACTCAGTGAGACGTAACAACCGAAAAGGCCGCAACTCGACGACGGAACTGCCGCGGTGACCCCACTGTGCAGGCCATGCATGATCGTGAAGGACCTCCGAGCGCTGTCACGTACACCACGCTACGGCCTCTTGTAGTACCCATAGACGAGCACCTCGACGCAGCCTTCGTTCTACGTAACTAGCCGTTGAAAAACCACCAATGCAATACTCTGTTTTACTGTACCGAAACAGAGGAAGAATTCTCCCCCACCGTGAGCCACAAGCTAGCCACCCACGTCGCCAGCTCCTCCGCGACACATGCCACCTACACAAAGATCACCGTCGGACCACCTTCCAGCAACCCTCTCGGTAAGCTTTGCCGTCGCTCTCTCTCTCACTTTCGGTTGCTTTTCGTCTCCCTCTCTCGGCGTCGCACCACCATAAGGACCCTCCAGATGCGCCGCCGTGACCCCCCCAGCCGCCAGAGCCATCGTGCTGTGCAACCCCTCTTGGTGAGCCCCTGCCTCATACGTCTCTCTACCACTCCCCCAACCTCTGTTACTTTGATGTTTTAAGTTTGTGTTCTTTTAGATTTTATTTGCTACAGGTGTTAAATGAGATTATATATATGCCCTTTTAATCTAGTATCTTGGAGAATTGTTTTAAATTACATTCATAAGTTTATATATGTTAATTATGGACAATATTAAGTCATTTTATTTAAAGTTGAGTTGGGCTTAATATTTTAAAGGTCAGTTTTTAATTAAATAAATATATTAGTCAAAGACTATTTTTATAAGGAAGTGTTTAAAGAATTTGAAATATATTTTTAAAGTATGTTATTGAGCCTAATATTTTGTTAACATTCCTTTGTCTATTTAGTAGAATTTAATAAAATTATTATGTTAAGAATATTTAAACAATATTAGTATTTATTAAGTTTCTTATAAGATTTAATAATTATGTTAAGAAATGAAACTTAGTTTAAGAATTGAAATTTTATGACTTATTTTAAAATAGCTCAAGTATTTTACTAAATTATAAATTAGTATTTTAGTAATTTAAATACTAAGACTTATTGATTATGATGTTAAACAAAAGATTTATTTGACTATCTTGTAGATTATGAGTTTAATTAAGTATGATATTAGTACTTATTACCAGACAAATTTAGTGATAGTTATTATTGCATATAGGTGTCAAATTACGAAGTATTATTCAAGAAGAAGCGCAGCGAGGTAAGTAATTTGATCACAAGTTAGGATCATCACAGTTCAGTTTATAGATTATTATTATTCAAGCCAGTTCATTTCCAGCCAATTATTCATGCACCTTTCATGTCATATGCAAACATTTCATCCTATATAGCATACGATCATGTCATTTATCATGTTCAGATTTAGAAATTATAATTATGTATGTATTATATCATGCATCCCATGTGTATAAGACACATAAGCCATCTTAAGTTCAAGTGCAAGATAAGATCAGATCAGATCAATTAATCAGATGGCCATTTAGATGCATGATACCAATGCAGTTCAGTTTCAGGGTGGATGTGCAAGCCACGAACTCAGTCGTGGTCCACCATAGTATGCCAGAATACTATCAGCGGCTCCCCTTGCTGCTGCGGGACATGGGGCCGGTGCACAACCTCGCACACAGGGTTAAGTGTGTTGGCCAGTCAGATCAGTCAGATAAATCAATCAGTTAAATCAGTTAAATCAGTCATACATAGCATAAGTATCAGTATGATCAGTTATGAATTTAAACTCTCAGCATGAAATTTTTATGAAAACTTTATGTTTATTATGTTTACGTTATGATAGATTTCTTGCTGAGTCTTCGACTCATTTTAGTTTGTTTTCATGTTTTTAACCACCCAGGTGAGGATGATGAATACGAGCAGGCAGGTCAGGAATAGAAGAAGCGGTTAATTTTAGTTTCAGACTTTCTAAAATAAAACATGCTTTTATGATATGAATTTATTCAGTTTATTGATTTAATATTTCTGGAAAATATTTTTTATTAGACATTTTTCTACAAAATTAATCCTAAAGTCATTTATTAAATATGAGATCTCTTTCCGAGTTTATTTTATGAAAAATACGTGACACTCCTAACTTACGGGAATGGGGTATTACAATAACAGAGTCTATTACAGTAAACATCAAAGTTTCATTTCATAAAAAATGACTTAATCATATCTCAAGCGTTAAAAGAAAATAAAATTAAACACCTACTACTGAGATTTATTTATAAAAGTTTTTATACTAAATAATATAATAATAAGCAATATAATTTAAAACCCTAACTATCTTCTATAAAAATATTTATACTTAAAATGAATCCTTCACATAGTAAATAAAAAATAAGCCAAGCGTATAACCAGGGGTATTTTTGGGAATTGACCAGAAATATGTATGGGTTTTTCGAGAAGGGTTGGAATTCAATAACAACTTCTAAACTACACACGCTCCAAACTAACTCGTGCAATAGTGAGTAACGTTCTATATCAAGAGAGAGGGAGGTGCAGGACAGATCAAGGGTTGGGCAGATGTCGAAGGTGTCGGCATGGTGGCACTACACAAAAAAGTGATGAGAGAGAGAGCTAACATGAGGGAAAGAGAGACGAAGAGATAGTGGGAGAGTTCAGGCGTGGGCTTACCAAGAGGAGGACGGCGAACTTGAAGTGCCTAGCAACACTCTCTGTGCAAGTGGCGATGACATGGAGACGTTGGCAATGTGGGGTGGCTGGTTTGTGGCTCACGATAGGGAGAAAAATTCCTATGTTTTGGTGTGGTACAAACAAAGCAGTCTCGTTGGAGCTTTTCGGTGGCTGGGTACAGAAGTGTAAGGCGTCATTGTGGAGTAGTTTTTGGTGTTGCATCACAGCTGAGCAGTGGGCAGAGGTTGCGACGTGGTGGCTTGAGCCTCTAAACGTGGGTCGTTGGACTTCATGTAGGGGTGAAGGTTCTCAACGGTAACACTTGTTGTTACGGTTGAGTTCGTGAGATGGGGGTGGTGGCGCACGGTGGGGCTTTGGGTTATGGTGATCGTCATTTATGATGGAGGAAGGGGCTACAGTACAACGGTGGCTACGACGAGGATTGGTCTCTTTCTCTTCGTCTGTCCAAGTGCTGCGGCAAAGGCTTTTGGGTCATGGCAATGTGGGTTTGATAGCTTGTGGAGGTGAAACAAGATAGGGATTGTGCAATGGTTANACGGCGAACTTGAAGTGCCTAGCAACACTCTCTGTGCAAGTGGCGATGACATGGAGACGTTGGCAATGTGGGGTGGCTGGTTTGTGGCTCACGATAGGGAGAAAAATTCCTATGTTTTGGTGTGGTACAAACAAAGCAGTCTCGTTGGAGCTTTTCGGTGGCTGGGTACAGAAGTGTAAGGCGTCATTGTGGAGTAGTTTTTGGTGTTGCATCACAGCTGAGCAGTGGGCAGAGGTTGCGACGTGGTGGCTTGAGCCTCTAAACGTGGGTCGCTGGACTTCATGTAGGGGTGAAGGTTCTCAACGGTAACACTTGTTGTTATGGTTGAGTTCGTGAGATGGGGGTGGTGGCGCACGGTGGGGCTTTGGGTTATGGTGATCGTCATTTATGATGGAGGAAGGGGCTACAGTACAACGGTGGCTACGACGAGGATTGGTCTCTTTCTCTTCGTCTGTCCAAGTGCTGCGGCAAAGGCTTTTGGGTCATGGCAATGTGGGTTTGATAGCTTGTGGAGGTGAAACAAGATAGGGATTGTGCAATGGTTAGAGGAAGCAACAAGCCTTGGGCAGTTTCTATGTGCATTGCATAAGATGATTTGTTGTACATATGATTTGGTTGGCACAACAAACTACCATGGAGTTGAAGGGTGTCCTGAGGATCATTTGTGATCATAAGAAAAATTGAAGTAAATTATATTTAGCTCTTGAAGAGTCAAGTCTATATTGCAATCTCTCTCAGTCTTCTTAATTCTCTTTTGCAATCTTTCAATCTTTTGTTACTTCTCTCGTTTTAGAATAGTGAATATGTTATTGAGGTGATTACGTTCACATTATGCGTGTCTAACTCGTGACTACAAATTGATTTTTTGTTGCAAAATGTTGTTGCCTCAAAATATTGGCGGAACTATGAGGCTAGAGGGGGCCATTGTAACGCTCCAATAGAAGGCCCAAACTATATGGTCAATACTTTAAAAAAACTAGTCAATAATACAATTAGATCCCTATTAGAACCTTATAAAAAACAAGAATTTCTCCTTTCCAAGTAACGTGGATCTCATTCACCACCTATCCTTATCTTTATCAGATAGGGTATCAGAACGATGCTGCTCTACCCTCCCAAAAAACAACTAAAATTATTAATCAAATTCAATCAAAACTTGTTAAAAAAATAATATTGATCCCAAAAATCTTGAAAACTACTTAAAACCTTTCAAAAATATGAAAAATCTCTTCTAAATACATATATGCATCCGCATGTATGCAAGCATCATCGTCATTGCATAGATCAATATGGCACCTCCAAAGTCGAATTTTTGGTTCTGCCACTGCCTAAAAAGCCATGGTTTTCTTTTATTGAGCTTCTTCTTGTTGGTAAATTTTACAACTATCCTTTCAAATAAGCTGACTTAAGAGGGATATTTTACTTCTTTTATAATAAGATATAGATTAGGAATATAAACCTGGAATATGAACATCTATATTAATGAAATGAAATTAAGATTCCTTAACAATCTTATTCTAGTTTAATTAAAATTTCACAATAGCAAAAACAATATGTCCGTACACAAAGTGTGTCTTACAATATTTATTATTATGGTATGAATATTTCATGTAGGTAGTGTTGGATATAATTCACTACAAGAAAAAGTAATTTTTGCATCTACTTTCAATTCTACTTACTAACGTATAGTCGCAAAAAGGTAACTTTTACTATTTGGGTCAAAATGTCCGTCTACATTTTAAATTGCCATTAAAAAGATTTTTTGGGTGATATATTATAACGGGAAATAATGTCACCGGAAAATAGAATGGTTTTATTACTGTTTGGGTGCAAAATCTTCATCCGCATTTAAAATTGCCGCAAAAAATATTTTTTTCAATGATAATATGTCGTCGTACATAATATCGCCGGAAAAACCATGGTTTTAATACTGTTTGGGTGCCAAGTTTCCATCGGCATTTAAAATTGCCGCTAAAAGACTTTTTACAGCGATGTGTTGACACGAGAAATAATGTTTTAATTTCGTTATGCTTTTACGCTGACACGTAGATCACCGCTAAAGGTCAAATTGTTTGATATAGAGTGAGAAAAACTAGGGGTGGGCAGCGCTGGCTACAATCCCGCTACCCCGCCCCTGTCCATCCTGTCCTGTAGGGAGGGGATGGGCTGACCCCAGGGGGCCCCGCCCCCACTCCGCTATATATAAAAAAAAAATTAAATATTTTTATAAATAGTATATCCAATTTATTGAAAACTTGAAGTGATATTCAAGTTACTGGATTGTCTGGGTCTCTTGGACCAATATTTATATTAGAGACCAACTTTATTGCTTAAATATGACTATTGTATTATTTTGGCCTCCAATATAAAGGTTAGTTTAGGAGACGAAGGTAATCCAAAATACAATTCCAATAAGCTTAAATTTATTTTTATATTTATAAAATTTAATTCATAATTTAAATTATACTATCATTTGAGTCCAACAACATATTTTTGAATCCAAAAATAATTTTTAAACCTAATGGGTCATGGGTAAGTATTGGCTAGGGCGAGGGGCGGGGCAGATAAGATTTTCGACCCCGCCCCTACCTCCAGCATTGAAAACCGTTCCCGACATTGTGCAGGACGGGTGCGGTCCATGCGAGTATCACCCTAAGAAAAACCTTACTATCTCGATACTCTCTCTCTCTCCTTTATGAACTTATCGAAGTTGCCCCTCCTCGCATCGTCTATCGGCTTGCTACCTCCTTATTGCCTCCTCTCCACGCCGGTGAGTCTCTCTCTCTCTTAGTCTCAATTCGTGTCTCTCTCGCTTGCGCCCTCTCTCTCCGTAACTGCCACTCAATGATCCCTCTCTCTCTCTCTCTCTCTCTAGCTAGCACAATGAAATTATGAAGCTTCACAACTTTTAAGGGATGGAATTAGAGGCTTGTTTTTTTCTCTAAAGTGATGTTGTTGTAATGTTGTTGTTTGCCCCAACTTTGACCTACTCAACATGTGCCTCTGATTTTTAGGTTTATCACTTAGCACCACAATCAACAAAAAGCTGTCGGTAATTCCTACCTGGGCCAACGTCGTGACCAAACTGTGATCTTTTCTGGATTTTATCTGAAGCCAATTAGGGTTTATT
Source organism: Juglans hindsii (assembly GCA_003123825.1). Classification (NCBI taxonomy): domain Eukaryota; kingdom Viridiplantae; phylum Streptophyta; class Magnoliopsida; order Fagales; family Juglandaceae; genus Juglans; species Juglans hindsii. The sequence continues at coordinate 983,933 of QEOW01002958.1, read as the reverse complement.
AGTTCTTGGAGCATTTATATGGGTGGGATTGGGACTACAACAAGACCTTCAATATTTTTCTGTCAGATATTTTGTGGCCCAAATGATCCATGGTGCTATGGGGGAAAAAGAGTTGGAGTTTGTGGTGAAAAATCTTCTCTTGCGAACCATCGTTTGTGGTTAAGGTATACAAACAAAATATGTTTGTGGTTGGTTTATTTCCCCAGTTTTAACCATTACAAAGAGCACTGCCCTGCTTCTTCTCATATCTAACTTCATTGGGAATGGATTTTCATGATCCATGTTTTAATTAAAAATATTGGATATCATAGTTGATTTTTCTGGTTTGATGGGGTCTGAATATAACATGTTTAATAGCTTTATAATAGGTTTGTAAATTGAGAAATTGAAACAAGAATAATTTAGGTCGAAAAAAAGTTAGCCATTTTTAACCTTCTTATATGAAAGAAAAAGTATAAAAAGGAAGTTTACTAGTGAAAGTTTTGTTACCCTACCTGAACATGGTTGTGTGTATTGGTTATAGTCTTCTTTTTTGTTGGCATGACTCAAAGGGTCACTTATTTTTTGGTTTTATTGTGATTATAATTTATTACCATGTTACTATCTTTATGTTTTTATCTTGACTATGAGAACTTTGATAATTATATGCTTTAGAAAATAATCCCTTTCCATGAAGTCACTAGTGTACGAAGGGCGAAGACAACAGAGATCTTCCCTAATGCCATAGAAATTGTTATGGGAGGCAAAGAGGCAATTCTAGATATGGATTTTCATTTCTTCCCTTTGGCTTTGTAGAGATGATGTATATAAGAATGTGGCTGAATTGTTTTTGATAATATCTTTGTCATTTCAATATCAGCTGCAATGTCTTAATCCAACTATTATTTTGCAGCACTTATTTGCATCTATTCAACGTCAGCTTAATAGTTGGGGGGAGTTGACTTAACAAATCTTTTGCGGCACAAACTGACAACTGGATTTGACGGAACAATTTGAAAATATGGCGAAAGGTCCAACATAGAAATCCAAAGAGTCATGACCACAGTTAGTAAGCATCAAGAAAAATGGCAGGAACCTAAACCAGTTTCTAATTTTTAAATTAATCTAGACAGAAGCTGATCCTTGATAACACACAGCACACTCGACTAACGTGGCAAAACCAGATTTAAAATACGAGTGTGGCTATACATCAGCCTCACTCTCCGCACACCTCACATGATTTTTTCTTTTTTCTTTTTTTTTTTTCTTTTTTTGAACTCAGCACATGGTGTGCTACGGCTATAGGCTGATATAAGTAATTACACTTAAAATAAACGTCACAGTTTGAATCGAATTCACAGTTAGTTGCTTCTCTCTCCCGTTTCAAATCTTCTTTTCCCCCTGTTTCAAATCTTCTTTTCCCCCCGTTTCAAATCCCCCCCTCCTCCCCCCCTCCCCCCCGGCATTGCTTTCTCTCCCGGAAGCCCCTATGTTTTCTCTCCCCCTTCATTGCATCCAGATCTCTAGAGCTTCTCTATCTCTTTTGCAAAAATTGTGGTCATGTAACACTTATGCAAATATAATAAAGGAAATCTACATAATAGTGTAGCTCTCTATGAGGGGAGCGCCTCCAAAAGATTGATGAGGAATAGATAAGATAAGATAGGTTTTTTGATAAATTCTAGATGATTCCCAAAAAGTAGGGTTCCTGCATACAAATAGGGACCGGCTGCTAACAGATATGACCAGGGCCAAGGGAGGCTCATTAGTACGTATTGCAGGGACTGTTAAATAAAAGAAACTACTAACTATAAAGGTTTTGGGTTCCGGAACCCCCAAATTTATTTATTTTTTTTTTAAAGTTCAAGGCCCATGGCCCACTTACAACCCAAATTAACCTAACAGACTAAATAAAATAACATAACAGGCTAAATGAAATAATTAGGCTAGACAGCCCAATGCATCGGCCCACTGTGGCAGGCCCAGCCCCTAGAATCACTTCAGAGAAGTACATGGTTCGAAGTACTCCAGAAATGAAGCGTCTCCTCTCACGCGTTGGTCTTCTCTTCAGTCTACGTCCAGAAGCTCGAGCACAGCACCGCTCACGCAGCCCTAGCCTCGCGGTCTCCGCTTGTGACAGGTCGTTCATCGCCATTCATCGAAGGGAAATCGTCCAGAACTGCGGCCGCGGTCACGGTAAGTTTTTGTTTTGAGAAGCATATGGGTTTAGGTTCTCTTTTCTATAGCTCATATATTGTTGTTGTATTTTTGTATACTTATAAAAAACAAATATATATTGTTGTTGTATTCCCTGGCTTGGCAAAACGTTTGAATTTCCTTTTCCCTGAAAAGCATATTCCAAAACAAAATTAGCGTTTTNTTTTTTTTTTTTTTTTTTTTTTTTTGTGCCCATCAGCTGTTTGATGGAAGTCCTGAACCAGTTTCTAGTGTTTTTTTTATTTTGTGCCCATCAGCCTATTTTGTGCCCTCTTGTATATTGTAATTTTGGACTTGTAAATCAGTGTAGGGATGCTAAAATATGCACTTTATGTTTAAAATGAACTATTTTAGTGAGCATCATGAGGCCTTCCTAAATTTTCAGATGAACTGAGGCAGCAAACGCCGTGGTGGCAGTGGTTTAAAAATGACTACTTTTATAGAATGTGATCAACAGAACATGGTGGCAGTGGTTTAAAAATAAGAAGAAAAAACAAAGTTTTAAGGCCCAATCTCTGAAAATAAAGTTCCCTCATGAAGACAGTGAGGATTTCTTTTTTTTAAAACCCAAGAGTCGCGACCACAATTAGTAAGCATCCCGAAAAATGGCAGGAACCTGGACCAGTTTCTGATTTTTATTTGTTTAGGTAGTAGCAGTTGGTGTTGTAGTGGAGATTAGACGTCGATAGCATTAGCATCCAAAGCTGAACCAAAAATGTTACTTCTGAGAAACCGCCTACTCCCTTCTCCTTCTTTGTTACTTCTGCCTAAATCCACATCTTTCCCCCTCTCTATTCCAACCCGTCTCTCCCACTCCACCCGCCGCCAATATCCAACCCAGAATGCTACCTCAGCCTCTACCTCGAAGACCACTCAAACACCACCTATCTCCGATGCCGCCCGGTTTGTCCGGACAATCCTGTTCGTTCCGCCCGGAGTTGACCCGGACGAGGTCACCGACGACATGGTCCTGCCTGGCTCGAACATCGTGGTTGGACCCTACACGGGTGACTCCCGGATTAAGGAAGTGGAGTTTGTGAAGAGCAGCGGAAGGGCCAAGGATTGTCCCAAGGATGACCGACCTGAGTTTGCAATTCTGGGTCGCTCTAATGTTGGCAAGTCTTCACTTATCAATGCCCTCGTTCGCAAGAAAGAAGTTGCTCTTACATCTAAGAAACCAGGTTTTGGTTTTAATTCATCCCCACCCCACAAAACAAAAGTAGTGTTTTCTCTCTCTTTTTAGTAGTTTCATAGGATTTGGTCTCTGGTTGTTTCTAATTTGTTGTGTTATTTGTGCAGGAAAGACCCAACTTATCAATCATTTCTTGGTAAATAAGAGCTGGTATATCGTGGATTTGCCTGGTTATGGGTAAGTCCGGGCTACTAACTCTAAACAAGTTTAAAATTCAATTTTTAGCTTAATTTTTTTAAACCTCTTTACTTTATGCGAATTCAGTGGATCAATGTGTAGCATATAAGCATAGTTAGTTCGAAGAGACAGACTAACGTGCATTTCAAGGATTTGAATTTGCCAATTTGTGTCTGTGTGTAGATATGTTCATGTCATAATATATCGTTTGAACTCATCTCCAGAAAGTTTTGATCTTTCTACTGGAGTATGGTTAGCAGGACTGTGTATCTTGCTGACACTTGGGTTGAGACTTGATAATCCTTGGATTCTTGATTTCTGTTATATTCCTATGTGATAATAAATATATAGGGCTCTCCTTGAATGCTCGATGACTGTCTTTTGAGAAATGATTATTTGATCTGTTGAGATCCTACCTTTTTGGGGGGTTTTTTTTGCCACAGTGGGTGCATATTGCTATGTTTTTCCTTTCCTTTTTTCTTTTTCATTTGTGTGCGCGTGCTTGTTATATGGACAGTGCACAGAACAAGCATGCATAGCAATCTCTCCATGGCTGCATTAACAGCTAAAGTGCGTTACATGAGACCATGTTAATTATCTCCTGCAAAATTACGTGTTGATTTTTCTGTGTGTGTGAAGGTTTGATTTTATGCTGGGACCCATTAAGAGGTGCCAAAAATATTTAGTCTGTAGTTTTCTCAAGGTTGCCTTACCCAATGATTGTTTTGACGATGTGCAAGTGGCATTGCAGTATCACGTTCATAGTATTTGTGGACTACTTACATAGTGGTCTTGTTCCCCTTTATTTCCTTTTCGATTAAAACAAAAATATTGTTGCAGAAGTGTTTCACTGCTGTACGTGAGACACAGATTCTCTGTTCTGAATGTTGCCAATTCTTTTTTTTTTTTTATTGGTAAATATATTTTATTGATCGTAGGAATAGGCAAAAGCCCAAGTGCAGGGTCATGAATGTTGTCAATTCTTCTTCGTTGGAGGGTCTGATATCTAGTCCATCAAAATATTTGATCTCTCCCTCGGTTATGGTAGGTCAAAATTGCAGAACATGGTCAGTCTGGGAGTGAATAGAACTGAGCATTGTCCTTTTCCTCTTTGGGGCTGGGCATCATGAACCAAATGGTGCTAGTGTTTTCCTTTCAAATTTATTTGTTCATCTGAATATTGAAGATTGCTTCCTTCTGCTCTTTTGTAGTTCTCACATTACCAACATGCATACTTTTGTTTGTTTCTGGTTTATGACCATCTAGTCACTTTTAGTCTTAAATCAAACATGTAGAGGAACCTGCGTTAGTATATCTGAATGGAAAATGGAACGTCAAGCATCATTTATGTGGACAAGGATATACTTATAAAAAAAAAAATTATGTGGAAGGATATTGTGATCACTCATTATGGTCTTTTGGACTGTTAAAATAAACTATAGTGGGAAAGGAATTTCCATAGCAATGAAGGTTTTATTGCCTGTTGGGTTTTGGGAGCTATTTCGCATGTCTATAACCCATTCTTGTAGGTGAATATTACAATATGAGAAATAATTGTGGCCATTTCCATATAAGAGAAGGATATATGTGATGGAATGGAAACCTTAATTATCTTGTTTCTTCTTTCAATTCAATATTTGATATTGATACCCCGCGATAATAGAATATCTTCAGCCAAATTGATGCTTAGCAGTTCAATTCATTTGCAGGTTTGCTAAAGCCCCAGATGCTTCTCGAATGGATTGGTCATCTTTCACCAAAGGCTATTTTTTAAACAGAGATACTCTTGTTGCTGTCCTTCTTCTTATTGATGCAAGTGTTCCACCTCAGAAGATTGACCTGGACTGTGCTAATTGGCTTGGACGGAACAATGTACGATTTTCTGTAGTGTAAAAGATGATACTTTCACTATCACTTGGTTACACAGCCACAATGCTAATCCCAGTACTTATCATGGTATTTCTACCTTTTTTCTGTGTGATTCAGATACCTTTGACTTTTGTTTTCACAAAGTGTGACAAAATGAAGGCAAGCAAAGGAAAGAGGCCCGATGAGAACATCAAGCTTTTTCAACAGCTGATCAGACAAAATTACCGGGAACATCCCCCATGGATCATGACCAGCAGTGTCACTGGTTTGGGCAGAGATGAGCTTCTCCTACATATGTCACAGCTAAGGAACTACTGGGATCAATAGGAACATTTTCAAAGCCAGATGTAAGAAAAGGTAGGCTTTTTATTTGAAAGAAAGTTTGCAAAGCCAAAAAAAGTACATCTTTGTTATAACAATGCAGAACACAAAAAATCCCAAGGACATGAAGTGAGTTGTCTATGGTGTTATTTTCTAAGGTTCATGTCCTGATTGAATCTTTTTGAAATGTAATAGAGATTTATACATTGACTCCATGATGAGCTACACCATTCTCCGTATGTATATAAATGCATGATATGAGGTGCTTTCCTGAAAGATTTTTGTTCATAGTGGTCAGTGTGTGAATGGCCTCTTCTTTTAGGAATGTGACGTTCCCATATCTGATTATTCTTTTTGTATTTGAGCCAAATCTTAGCGAACCTACAGTCTGTTAAATAATTGCATTTTTCATTCCTTGTTATATTTAAATAAATGCATCTTCAATAACTATATATTATGGGGGTCTTTAGTTGAGGTTTTTGTTTTCTTGCTCTTGAAACTACTATTCCAGTGTGTCATGAACCGTGCATTAATGCTTCATGAAGTCTTCCACTGTTGCAATACGATTCCCTAGCTATTGGGTACATCAGGTCAGGGATGCTTGATGCTGGTTTGTTTGGATTGCAACTTGGAGTTCGGTCCTTCTTGCTCTATAAGGAGACTATATTTTACAAGAGGACTTCAGTGACTGACGGGGTTCTAAAAGTGTCTCCGGCAACAAAATTATAAATTATTTTTGGGCGTCCCTGAAAGTGTATCTCGTGATGAAACAGTTAAGTGTTAGTGGTTACCGGCCGCTATCTTTCGTTACAACGATAATGTTTCTACGTTTGGGTAGTAAGAATATCTGAGAAATGTTGAGAATATATGTGAATAGTTATGAGTAGAGATTGAAGTGGATTTATGGGTCCCATTGAGAGTATGAGTTGTTTGGATGTACGAAGTATGTTGAGTTGTTGACTTTTGGATAGATAATTGAAAAGGTGTGGGTCTCATCAATGATTGATTTTTTTTTAATGATGATTTTATTTATATATAATAGTGATAAATATTATAGTGATTTTATTTTTTATTTATATTTAATAGTGATAAATATTATACTGACTTTTAGAGAGACTTTGGTACGAAGATGGTTCATTGTGTTTAGCATGTGAAGTATTTTTATCAGTACAAAAATACTTGAAAAGTGTTAAGAATACTTTGGTATCCAAACGTAGCTAGCTCACGAGGAAGCCCCCCTCTGACCACCTGCCGGCCGCGGCCGGCCTTGTTCGCTGCAATTGATTCAAACAACAATTGAACAATTAGCTAAACTTCTTGTAGTTCAAACCAATGTTTTGAATATCGTACCGGACACCGTACCGGTCAAGGCACTGGAACGAAATATTTCGGTACCGGTACCGTTTCGGGGTAGCGTTTCGGGATAACGTTTCGGGATAGTCGATCTATAAATAAATTATATATATAAATATATATAAAAATTATATTCTAAAATAATAGTCTATATATAAATAAATTATATACAAATACATATATATATAAATTATAAATAGTCTAGTCTGAATTGAGGGTTAAAAAATAAGCTTGTAGTTTGAAAAAACGAAAAAAAAACAAAACACAGGCCAAAATATCGGCCGGTACCGGCCGAAATATAGGCCGGTACAGGCCGAAATTGAGGCCGGTATGACCGGTACCGGCCGGTACGGCCGGTACGGCCGGTATTTTGGCCGGTACGGAACAGGTATAGTACCTGTACCGGCCGGACGGCCGAAACGAAAAATTTCGACCGTACCGGCCGGTACGGTACGAAATTTAAATCTTTGGTTCAAACGAAATGAATAAATGTCCATACTTGTTTGGGTACTAAGAATATCTCAAGTACTCTCACTACTATTCTTTACTTTATTATATACATTTCACCTTTTTTTTTTACTATTCATTACTTTTTACTTACTATTCATTCTTCTATTATTACTTTTTCATTATTTTTTCACTACTATTTACAAGCATTCTCAACACTTCTCTTGTATTCTCACTATCCAAATGTTTTTAGAAGACAACTCTGTCTACCATTTGAGATTTTTATTTGAAAGATATGCATGGTAGGAAAAATTATACTCAAACTATCTTAAAGAAATGATAATTGTAAGTGTCGTGTAATCATTTTAAAAAAATTGAATAAATATGGGATCTATATAAAAATTAATTAATTTTTTAATAGTAGATCTCACTTTTTTTCAAGAACAATTATAGTAATACCGATGGTTAACGGATAAAATAAACCGATGCAAGATATATGTATTATTTTATTTTTTTCTTATTTTCTTTTGATCATTTTTTACATAATTTTAAATATTTTTAAAAATAATAAAAAATGTCAATTCATTAATATTCACATCTTAATTATTAAATAAAATTTAAAAATAAAAATAAAATAAAAAAGTCAATAGGTATTTTTATGGGTCAATTTTTATCGATTCAACTGGTAGTTTTCTTTCTTAAAATAATGTACGACGTTTACATATTTGACGACCGAATATAGCGTTAGTATTTTTGCAATGATATCTAACCGATCCTGGAATCCTTCCGCTAATGCCCAAAAAACATCCTCGAATGAAGGGTTGCCATGTCGTATAGGATATACGTTGAACCGCGTAACACAGGACTCTGTTTCAGACCCTCGTGAACTCGCCCAAGACCCTCTCCCAGAACCGACCCTCTCCCAAGACTCACGATTATCCATAACACATCAATCTCCTTCAACAGGCATTATTTGCTCAGCCAATCACCAATGGAGAGGCAGCATAACCGCTTTGCCACATTTAGTCCGATCTCTGCGACTCCGATGAGCAGGATGGGTGAAAATGGAAGTTCTTTGGGCAAGACCCTATACTCTCTCTGAATGCCACTAACTGAATCTGCAAAAATTAGTTAGCAGGAAGAAATGTAGAATCCTTTCAAACGAGCAGGATCTCTTCCCAAGTACCATCTACAACCAGTGTTACCATAAGGGGAAATTAGGAGATGGAAACTTGAAAAATAAATTTTTAAGTTTTATATCAATCAGAAGCAACGCCTACAATTAACTTAAGAGACATAATTCTTGCTTCAATTAAAGGCTGTAGGCAGGGAATCATTACAGCATTGTGACACTAATGGAGATGCTTTTTATGAGGATGCTTTTTATGATGATCTTGACATTGATGCAGTGGAGGCGCAGGCTACCTTGCTTCTCAAACAGAAATTTGAGCTTCCTTACCCAAAAACCCCGATACCCAGTTCTCCATCATTTGATCTTGGGATAGAATCGAGTGTATATTAGCCATTACTAGTCGGGAACTCTCAACTTTTTAGCTCACAGATTTCTTTTTCTTGTTTCTTAATGTAAGAAAAAGTGAAGGTACAGAGGTTAGGGAGGAGCCGGGAGTAAGGGGAGGAGGTTCTAGTTAATACAGACTCACGTAGAGAATATCTTCTAACCTGTCCTTCTAACCGGTTGGTGGCACGATGAACTTGACGGCAAGAAGAGAACCAGAAAATTGAACGTGGGAAAGAAGACAACCAGATGAGGCAAGAACTCCATGTGCTCATCCTCATCTGTTTTAAGTTGTATTAGACTGACGTGGCCTCTTTCTATTGGGGAGCGTTAAACCCCATTTGGTACCAAATCCATTCCGAAGTTTCAATTCGGAACATAATCATTTTTAGAATAATGTTAGATGCAGTCATGTGTTATGTAAATGTCGCACTCTTTTTAAAAATGAATAGAGTTTACTATTAAAAAATTAATTTTTTCTTGTGAATATCATATTTACTCATTTTTTTTCAAAATGAGTATGCAATTCTTGCACATTCTATGACTATTAGGGCTACACCCGAGCAACCCGTTCAACATTTGGGACCGACCCGACTCGATCCGACCTGACCCGCACTTCTTGATCAGTTAGACAGAATCGACCCAACCCGCATATTCTTGATTGGGTCAACCCGTGGGTTTTTTTTCTTCGTCTTCAACCCTCATTTTTCTTCAAGCATCTTCTGTTGTAAGTTCAAGAGACATAATATTTCAGATCAAAAGCTTTGTTTTTGTTATGAGGGATTCAATGCATTTATTGTGTTTAACGAGCCATTGAAAGTAAGGAAGGAAAGTTAGAGAAGACAGGTTGATTCTTCGGATTTAGGTTAGAATGTTTTGCAAGTCTGTTTGGAAGAGAAAAGTGGATGTTGGAGAGGAAGTACTTACCTATTGCGAATTGGAGAAAAGAGAGAATCCATCCCATCCACCAGTTCGTGCTGTGAGAAAAGTCAAATCGACGAAAGCAACATGTATAATTAGACCACACATCTCTCGTAGATAATACTTCGACGGCAGCTTTCAGAAGTAATTTTCGGCTGGAAAATAAGTCCAAAGAAAACGAAGAAGAATTTGATTTTTCCTTCAAAAATAAGAAAGAGACAGCAATCAGTAAATTTCGAGACCTTCCGGTCATTGAGAAGGGGGCTAGGGTTTCATCTACAGATTTTATAAACGGGTTGTACAGGTCGAACCCGACCAAGAGTTAAACCCGTATTTTCGGGTAGGGTCGGTGATCATGGACGGGCTGAGTCAGTCAATTTTTTGCACAGGCCTAATGACTATAAATATTATTTCTTTTACTTAAGATGCGACAATGAAAAAAAAAATTTGTGGTGTAATTAAAGGTTTTACATTGCAACTTATATTATGAATTGGCTAGTTTGAATTGGCTAGAGACCTATCCCATGCAGCACTCACGACAAAATAGGATACAGTACTTGGAGGGATATTAAAAGTAAAAATAAGTAGAATTTTTCTTAATCAACGGGAAATGAACCATTATGTACAAAACAGTAGTGCTACTTTAACCATTGGATCTAAAACATGAATTCTCTATTCCCTTCTAGCAGATCAAGCTCGACCATGCAATGGCAGAATATGAGAAATGCTAGGATACAAGAGGCAATTAAGGACGTGCTATGTATGTGTGATGCACAAAGTTTTAAATACCGTTTCGGTTAAGGCACTGAAATGAAATATTTCAATATTAGTACCATTTTGGATATCATTTCGGAATAGTCTATATATAATAAATTAATTATATATGTATAAATAATATTTCAAATAACATCAATGCAACTCTTAAAAAGTTAAAATACATATTTATAAAACTCAATAATACTTCTAAGTTCTCAATCTAATTATTTAAAAAAAAATCACACATCTTCATCACAAAAATGAGAGTAGAGATTTGATTTTCAGTCATCGAGAAAATGAGATTAAAAAAATTTAAGAAAATAGTCTTCATATGGGAGAATTGGTGTGAAAATTACCAAAGTGTCATAATTTTATATTAATTACAAAAATTCACTAATTTTGATCGGACACTGAAACCAGCCGGTATGAACCGAAACGCACCAGTACGACCGGTATTTGACTCGATACAAAGCATATACCTTCATTGTACCAGTCACTATCCCGGCACGGTAAATAGAGGTCATATCAGTCGAAACGGCACAGTATTTAAAACTCTGATCACACTACAAGAAAAAATAGTTTTTGTGACTACTTTTATTTTCGGAAACTGTATGTATGTGTGTGTGTATATATATATATATATATCTTTTGCAGCACAAACTAGGCTTTGTTTATTCTCCAGTATATTTTGACCTCGTTTGGTTACACAGTTCAAATTAGATGAGATTGAATGTTTTGTTGAAAGTTGAATAAAATATTATTATAATATTTTTTAATATTATTTTTATTTTAGGATTTGAAAATATTAAATTATTTATTATATTTTATATGGAAGTTTAGAAAAATTATAATAATTATATGAGATGAGATGAGATAATCTAATTTTGTATAATTCACCACTAGCACCCGAACGCCTCAAGTCTTCTCTGATGTTCGCGCTTCCACTCGAGAATGGCATCGTCGCCTTGGACATACCTCAACACCAATTCTCAATAAAGTCCTTTGTCAAAACAATCTTCCAGTCGACAAGCATAATCTCCATTCCATTTGCTCCGAATGTCAAATGGCTAAGAGACATGACTTACCCTTTCATTTGTCTCAAAATGTTTCTACTCTTCCCTTAAATTTAATTTTCAGTGATGAATGGGGTCCCTCCTCTGTGGTTTCTACCACTGGAGCTAAATATTATGTCAGTTTTCTTGATGATTATTCTAAATTTGTTTAGTTATTTCCAATGAAATTTAAATCTGATGTTGAAATGATATTTCTCCAATTTCAAGCGTATGTTGAGAAACACTTTGAAAGAAAAATTAAAGCCATTCAATCAGATTGGAGTGGTGAATTTCGTCGCTTGAAAACATATTTCAAACAAACAGGAATCAATCATCGTTTAGCCTGCCCGTACACTCACCAACAAAATGGCACTATTGAACATAAACATCAACATATTGTCAAAGTTGGATTAAATTTGTTGGCTCATTCAAAATTGCCACTATCCTACTGGGAAGATGCATTCCAAACCGCAACATATATCATCAATCACCTTCTCACACCTGTCCTTAAATACCAATCTCCCTTCCAAATTCTATATCATCGACAGTCGAACTACACATTCATGCTTGTATTTCGTTGCACGTGTTGGCCAAATATGCGTCCATACAACAAAAATTTAATGAGCTTTCGGTCCCAAACATGCATCTTTCTTGGATATAGCATCTGTCATCAAGGATACAAATGTTTTGATCCATCAACAAAAAAAGATTATATTTCAAGGCATATTATCTTTGATGAAGCAATTTTTCCACCCATCAAAAGCATCTTATCTGACTCCAATTATGTCCAAACCATGTCTCTTCCCTCAAATCTTATTGTTCCAAATCAAACCAGATTTACATATTTGCAACCGGATTCTATTTCCACTAGCACACACTCTGCACCCTGTCTTTCTTCTTTTGCAGGGATAGATGCATTGAGATCAACTCAACCTGCCGCTCCATCTTTAGTCTCAGACTTGGTTTGCAATTAGCAACACACTTCAGCACAGCAAGCTTCGAATACTCATCCAATGCTAACGAGGTCCAAGAATAATATTCATCAACCTCGAAAGCAATCAGATGACTATATTCGTTATCCTCTTCCAAAGGCCTTAATCACAGAAACTGCAATCTCAAATCATGAGCCAACATGTTATACGGAAGCATCCAAACATGCACATTGGCGTAAAGCAATGAACCGAGAATTTGATGCTCTCTTAAAGAATGAAACTTGGTCTCTAGTCATTCCTCCCAACAATGCTAACATAGTCAGATGTCGCTGGGTCTACCGTGCTAAAAGGAAAGCCGATGGAACTATTAAGGGTCACAAAACTCGCTTAGTTGCCAAAGGCTTTCATCAACAAAAGGAATTGATTTTTCCGAAACCTTTAGTCCCGTTGTAAAGCATGCAACAGTTCGGCTAATCCTATCAATTGCAGTTTCACATGGTTGGCCGATACTTTAACTTGATGTGCAAAATGCATTTTTGCACGGTGACTTACAAGAAGAGGTGTTCATGACTCAACCTCAAGGCTACATTCATCCACAATTTTTGAATCATGTATGCAACATTCACAAATCACTTTATGGTCTACGCCAAGCTCCACGTGCTTGGTTTTCCAAGCTGTCGGAAAAACTCAAATCTTTGAAATTCTATGAAATTCAAGCTGATAATTCTCTCTTTATTCTCAAAACAAAAACAGAGGTTGTTTAAATTTTGATATACGTTGATGACATATTAATTACTAGTTCAAACTCTAATGCTATCAACAGAACCATTGCAAGCTTGAAAGAGTCCTTTGCTGTCAAAGAGTTGGGCAACCTCCACTTCTTCCTTGGAGTCGAAGCTGTTCAAAGTAATGAAGGTCTTTACCTCACTCAAAGGAAATATATTGTTGATTTGCTTAAGAAAAGCAAAATGGATAAAGCCAAACCGTGTAGCACTCCAATGGCTTCCACTTGTCATCTCATAGTAAACGATGGTACTCCATTTGAAGATGCAAGGCTATATCGATGCATCGTTGGGAGTATGCAGTACCTAGCCTTTACATGACCAGACTTGGCTTTTGCAGTCCATAAAGTGAGCAAATTCATGCACAAACCTAAGGAACCACATTGGCAAGCTGTTAAATGGATACTTCGGTATCTTAAGCACACGGTTTCAACAGGTCTATTAATTACCAAAGCTAAGGATTTCAAATTACAAGCTTATTCAGATTTGGATTGGGCAGCCGATAAGGATGATCGTCGATCGATTGGTGCACATTGCATTTTTCATGGACCTAATCTCATTTCTTGGAGCTGTAAACAACAATAAACAATAGCTAGAAGTAGTACCGAAGCTGAATACAAGTCACTTGCAAACACAGCAGCCGAATTAATTTGGTTAAAATCGATCCTATCTGAGCTTGGGATTCCTATGCATCAACCACCACTTCTTTGGTGCGATAATATTGGCACGACATATTTATCATCCAATCCCATATTTTATGCATGCACAAAACATATTGAAATTAATTTTCACTTTGTTAGAGATGTCCCGGAAACAACTCTCAGTACAATTCATTTCAAGCAGGGATCAATTAGCCAATTCTTTGACAAAACCATTGCCGCCTATTAAATTTCAAAATGTGCAATTCAATCTGAATGTTCGTGATCTCTCCTTCAGATTGAGGGACCATGTAGAAGATCAACTGCAAATTGAAACTGATGCTGAAAATCAAGCTGTAACAGATGAAGTACAACCAACCAAAAATACTGGAGGCCGAAAATCAAACTCATGATATGGCAATCAATATTGCCGAAACTGGTGCTTCAGTTTAAAGATGGAGGAGATGTGATCCTGCGATTTTACATTTGATTTTGTAACTGTAATGTTTTTAAATTCAGACTTTCAAATACTGCATAAGTTTAGGAAATCTGTTTCTTGTACTCGTGTATATATACACCTATGTAATCTGTCATTCTTCACTTAAGAAAGTAGTAAAAGTATTCCTTGAAACTAGTTTCCTATTTTCTTACATCTCAATGTAAGAAAAAGTGAAGGTACAGATGTTAGGGAGGAGGCGGGAGTAAGGGGAGGAGGTTCTAAAACATGAATTCTCTATTCTATTCTTGGAGATCAAGCTCGACCATGCAACGGCAAAATATGAGAAATCCTAGGATACAAGAGGTAATTAAGGACATGCTATGTATGTATGTGCATCACACTCAAAGTTTTAAATACCGTTTCAGTTAAGGCACTGAAACGAAATATTTCAATATTGGTACCGTTTCGGGTATCGTTTCGGGATAATCTATATATAATAAATTAATTATATATGTATAAATAATATTTCAAAATAACATCAATGCAAGTCTTAAAAAGTTAAAACACATATTTATAAAACTCAAAAATACTTCTAAGTTCTCAATCCAGCTATTTAAAAAAATAATCACACATCTTCATCACGAAAATGAGAGTAGAGATTTGATTTTCAGTCATCTAGAAAATGGGATTAAAAAAAGTTGAGAAAATAGTCTTCATATGTGAGAATTGGAGTGAAAATTACCAAAATGTCAGAATTTTATATTAATTACAAAAATCCAATAAATTTCAGCCGGACACCAAAACCGGCCGATACATCGAAAACCAGTTTGTATTGATCGAAACGCACCAGTACGACCGGTATTTGACTCGATACGAAGCATATACCTTTCTTGTACCGGTCATTATCCTGGCACGGTAAATAGAGGTCTTACTGGCCGGAACGGCACGATAAAACTTTGATCACACTACAAGAAAAAATAATTTTTGTCTACTTTTCTTTCCAGAAACTGCATATATATATATATATATATCTTTTGCAGCACAAACTGACAATGTAACTAGGCTTTGTTTATTCTACAATATATTTTGATCTCATTTGGTTATGCAATTCAAATTAGATGAGATGAGATGTTTTGTTAAAAATTAAATAAAATATTGTTATAATATTATTTTTGTTTTAGAATTTGAAAATATTAAATTGTTTATTATATTTTATATGGAAGTTTAGAAAAAATATAATAATCATATAAGATGAGATGAGATAATTTAATTTTGTATAACCAACCCAGCCATAAAAGAGGCATGAACAATGTACTAGCTAGTCTTTTAGATGGCACTTCCTGAAGTAATATTTTAAGACGTTGCGCATGCTTCACCGATTATGTTGGAGACAGGAAAGAAAAGGACAATAAGAAAAGAAGAAAAAGTCAGCCCTGCATTATAAGGATCCCTGTTAAAGACTCTTTGGAGATCTTTATTTCTCCTGCAAGTTAAGTTATTTGTTGCATGTTCTAAGAAATATCATTTACTTAAGCCATTTAGGCCTTTCCCTAAGGTTGTCCCCATGCAATCAAAGCCCCTAAAGAACATCTTTTTCCAAAGCTCTTACAAATAAATCCTTATCAAGAGCTTAAGCCAACTACGTACACTGAATGCATGTACCTTTTCACACAGAGAGAGAGAGAGAGATGCAAACAAAGAAATTTATAAAGGAGACTACGCGTTTAGCATTAATGTTTGAAATGATATATTATTTGATGGCCAATTTCTCAGCAACCATGCATTATCACTGGATCGTTATCCTTCTAGATCAGTTGACTATGATTTATCAGTTTTTTTTTGTCCGTGTGGAATATCATTTAATTGTTAGTTTGTTTGTTTTCGTAATATTCTTCCATCCTTGCAGGTTCTTACTTTTCAAATAATTAGCTGTATCTCGATCGGGGCTTGACATGAAAGTGAAAGGTTTCCAGCATTCAAGATAAATATCTAAGTTTAAGGTGCCCGGTCATGTCGTCGTCCATTATTCAAACCTAACCATGATCATGAGCTGGAACGTCCCTCCCAGAGTTGCAGCCTGTTATCTATTCATGTTCTTCATTGTTCTTTCCGAAAGGATTATCAAGGTCGCCAAGGCACAAAACACGACATTAACCCAAGTTGACGTGGGTGTGGTTTTGGACTTGGATGGGCGGAATGGGAAGGTCTGGATGAGTTGCATCAACATGGCTCTTTCCGACTTCTATGCCTCTCATACTCACTACAAAACTAGGCTGGTCCTCAACCCCAGGGACTCCAGACATGATGTTGTCCAAGCTGCTGTTGCAGGTACGTAATCTCTCTCTCTCTCTCATACAGAAGTGTAGTATAGGTAAAAAAAGTACTAGATTTTATAATAGGATAAAACCACCGCTGGGGTTTCTGCAAGAACAGCTCTCGCCAGCCTATTTGATACATTTTTTTTTATATATATATATAATTTTTTTTTACTGTTAAGGAAGTTTTTTTTTAATGATATTGTGAATTTTTTTTATTTTTTAAAAATATTTAAAAGTGTTAAAAAATTATATATATTAAAAAAAAAAAACATATCAAACAGCTTATGTGTTCTTTATTCTTTTAGTCTCTTCAATATTTTATTAAGAGGTAATTTGTGAATTAATAATTGGGAAAAGCTCTCGACAGGATGGGTGCTAGTTTTCGCACCAGTTAGGATTTTGACACATAAGACATACAATAAATATTCATCTACACTCACATGCACCAGATTTTTTCTTTATTTTCATCTATTTCCCTCTCTCTCTCTCTCTCTCGCATGTCCAATATGCTGGTGGTTACCTCTTCCATGAGTATGCTCAACTGAGTTCATTGCCACACCACGAACCTTGGCCCAACAGTTTCTCTTTACTCTGAACTTGTGGTATGCATTACCAGCCCTAAGAAAGGGATTCTCAGTTCTCCCTCCTCCTGCAACTTGACCAACCATTGCTCGGCCACTGGGTACAATCTTCTTAGGCCCAGTTTGTATTCGCAATTTATCTCAACTCATTTCAACTCATTTCAACTCATCTCACTACTATTCATTATTATTCATCAACTTTAACTCACAAATCTCACTACTATTTACAACTCATCTCACTACTATTCACAACTCATCTCAACTCATCTCAACTCATCTTCGAATCCAAACGATACCTTAATTAGCGCCAGATGGGAGCTAGACCCTATTAAAATGAACAACCAACAAGCTGGTAATCCTACATTCCTGGCTTAAAATAGTTCAATGTAAGCATCCCCTATCCAGAGTTTTCACGATATAATTTATAAGCATACCAATATAGCTAGTAGTGAAAAAGGAATTGAAACATTTATGGTACAATATAAGAACTCGTCCGGGATTCAAGAAATATAGGTGTCATTAAACAGAACAATTCAACAGTAAAAAACTGCATAATGTAGGGAGAGTATTTTAGAGAGAGAGAAGGGGAGTTGCAGGCTTGCAGCAGGGTGGGGGAGGGAGATAGAGAGAGAAAGAGGGAAAGAGATGAAAAATAAAGTTGAAATCTGGTGCATGTGAGTGTAGATGAATATGTATTGTATGCTACGTGGCAAAATCCTATTGGCTGGTGTGAAAACTGGATTTTCACCTATCCGGTTGGGAGTTTTTCCCTTAATAATTATCTTGATGCTAATTAATTAACTACTTTCTATTTATTTTATTCTGATCGCATCATGCAGGAAAAACAAACTTTGATTTCTAATTGTAAAAACATTCATTTAAAGAGAAATTTTGACATGGAAAATGCTCCATTATTGTTTGGTAATGAACTGAATGCTGCATTTTGGAAGTTTATTAAGGAATTTGATAACAGTTTGTAGTAAGTGAACCATTCTGCAGATGCTTGTCATCACGATAAAAAATTAATAGTAGTGATAATAAGCAAAAAAATGAGTTTGACGGTTTTTTTTTTTTTAATATAACATGATAGTGCCACATGATACTGCTAGCTAGGTCAAACGTTTCATCTAAACAATAAATTCAGATAGTCTAGTAACAACGTCCTTTCCATATATATTTTTCCCAATTCAATTCAATTTTCCTACTAATAATCAGTAGAACACAAGCATCTCCCCCATGATTTGTTTTCACACAATTAATGGAAGTGGGAGTCGTTCTTGTGTCACAGGTGACACAATGAACATGTGAGAGAATAATGTACTTAGGCTGCGTTTGGTTACCGTACTCAGCTGAACTCAGTTGAGTTCAGTCTAATTTTAAGTTGAGTCTAACATCCAAACACTCAACTCTCAAATTACTAAACTCATCTCAACTCAAAATCTTCTTACAAATGGGACCCACAACCTTTTTCAATTTTCCATAAAAAATACTAAACTCATCTTAACATACAAATACACTTTAAACTCAGTTTAGATGGGCCACACATAACTCTCTCCACTACTCAACTCATTACTATCCATAAAGAACTCAACTCAGTTGAGCTCAGCTCAGCATCCAAACTCCGCCTTAGTATCAATTTACTAGAACTCTCTTAAAGAACATTACTGATTATTACATTTAATTGCTACAGTTTTTGGTTGCTAGTTAGAAAGGAAAATTATTTGTACAATTTTAGGATATATAATTTATACACACTCGATCGCTTTAAAAAAATTTGATAAATCTAAAACCCACATAAAAATTAAATCACTTTTTAGTAGTGAGCTCCATTATTTTTTAAAGGGAGTGCACGGAACGGGGCATACATATTCTAAACAAAAACTCTACGTGCAGTCACTTTTATGTACTCCTTATACACTCTAGTAATATGATTGGTTACATCATTTTTTTATATAAAATAAATATTTTGGTCAATCACATAAGTGGACTAGCATTACTTTGTAGTTCATTAATCTTAAACTGATGCAATGGAAAGTGCTATATTTTACCCTGATTTCCCAATGGCTATTCAGTGATTATATATGCATGGACACTAAATCATGTTTTTTTCCTTTTTGTGGTTTTCGAAACACAGCTCTATACCTAACAAAAATACAAAAGTGAAAGCCATCATAGGGCCACAAAACTCAATGCAGGCAAACTTTGTCATTGATCTTGGGAATAAATCTCAGGTGCCCATCATATCATTCTCAGCAACAAGCCGTTCTCTTACCTCACTTCGTAGTCCATACTTTTTTCGAATTGCTCAAAACGATTCATCTCAAGTGAAAGCCATAAGTGCAATTATTCAAGCTTTTGGATGGAGAGAAGCCGTACCTATCTATATAGACAACGAGTATGGAGAAGTTATAATACCCTACTTCATTGATGCCTTGCAAGATATTGATGTTCGTGTTCCCTATCGAAGTGTCATTTCTCCATTGGCCAATGATAGCGAAATCAGTAGAGAACTTTACAAGTTGATGACAATGCAAACTAGAGTTTTCATTGTGCACATGTCGCATAATCTCAGTTCTCGAGTTTTCACAATGGCAAAAGAGATTGGAATGATGAGTGACGGTTATGTTTGGATCATTACCAATGGGATAGCCAACTTTGTTGGGTCGAAAGAACGTTCAGTTCTTGCCTCGATGCAAGGGGTATTGGGTGTAAAGACTTATGTTCCAGAGACAAAAGAGCTTGAAAGTTTTACAGTTCGATGGAAAACGAAATTCCAACAAGACAACCCAACCATTACAGATGTTGATTTGAATGTTTTTGGTTTGTGGGCTTATGATGCTGCTTCAGCTTTAGCCATGGCAGTCGAGAAGGTTGGGACTACAAATCTCGGGGTTGGAAAGAGTACAAATGCTTCAAGCAACTTAATTGATCTTCAAAGTTTCGAGATCTCCCAAGATGGTCCAAAACTTCGTGAAGCTATACAGGATACTAAGTTTAGAGGCCTTGCTGGGGAGTTCAATCTTCTTAATGGGCAGTTACAATCATCGACTTTTCAGATAATTAATGTGAATGGTAATGGAGAAAGACAGGTTGGATTTTGGACACCAGAAGATGGACTCAGAAGGGAATTGAATTCAAAGAACACGAGCAAATATTCTAATTCCAAGAACAATCTGGGACCTATTATATGGCCTGGTGATCGAACCTCTGTTCCTAAAGGTTGGGAGATTCCAACAAATAGAAAGAAGCTACGAATAGGAGTGCCAGTGAAAAATGCTTTCAGCGAATTTGTTAAGGTCAGATATGATCATAGCACTAACAGAACACATTTTACTGGGTATTGTATTGACATCTTCAATGCTGTAATGGAATCATTACCATATTCTGTTAGCTACGACTTCATTCCCTTTGAAAAACCTGGAGGTGAAAGCGCCGGTACTTACAATGATTTGGTCTATCAAGTATTTCTTCAGGTCCGTAAAATATTCATAATTCTTACTATTTTAATAAGTCGCATAAAATTTGGAACCTTAAATGAAAGAACTCATGTTGTTAATTGAAATAATGGAAGTAAATATTTTGATTGACAGAACTTTGATGCTGTGGTAGGCGATATAACGATCATAGCAAATAGGTCTAACTTTGTGGATTTCACATTGCCATTCACGGAATCTGGAGTGACAATGGTAGTGCCACTCAGAGATAATAGGAGGAAAAATGCATGGGTGTTTTTGAAGCCTTTAAGTTGGGACCTTTGGATGACAAGCAGTTGTTTCTTTGTATTCATTGGCTTTGTGGTATGGCTTCTTGAACATAGAGTAAATGAAGATTTTCGTGGGCCTTGCTCACATCAGATTGGGACAAGCTTATGGTATGCTTTCTCAACCATGGTTTTCGCATATCGTAAGTCCCCTTTCCCATTTTCTAGTTTCATTGTTAATGCTAGCAAATACTAGATACAAGGCCATTATATGCACAAAGCACTAGCTCTAGAAACTTATACATATTACTACTAAAGATTACTGAAGTTGCCTTTGTAGTCAGGCACCAACAAATATGTTTGATGAGGCTGTAAGAGTTCATTATTGATAAGTTTAATGGGGATCAAGGAGCAAAGTTAAGAGATATTCAGTTCATTAGCAGTTTAATTGCCAATTATTTCTCTTTTATTCCATATCAGTTATTTTTTTTATTGAATGATTTCTAATTGATATCTTAGAAACTCTTATGGCAAAGCTCTATAGGATATTAACCTCATATTTATGATGCAATAATGTTCTTTTGTATGACCATTATGAATTCAATTTACAGGGGAGAGAGTGATAAACAACTGCACTAGGTTTGTAGTGATCATATGGGTATTTGTAGTGCTCATTCTTACTCAAAGTTACACTGCGAGTTTGGCATCTCTCCTAACAGTTCAACAGCTCCAACCAACAATTACTGAGGTCAAGCAGCTTATTAAGAATGGGGAGAGGGTTGGGTACCAAAGCGGTTCTTTTGTGTTTGGAATCTTAAAAGAAATGTCTTTTAAGGAATCTCAGTTTAAGCAGTATAATTCAATAGAAGAATTGGATGAGCTTTTGTCTAAAGGAAGTGCCAATGGTGGTATAGCTGCTGCTTTTGATGAGATCCCTTACATGAAGCTGTTTATAGGACAATATTGCTCCAAGTATACCATGGCTGCATCAATCTATAAAGCTGATGGGTTTGGCTTTGTAAGCTTAATTCCTCACATATTTCTTATCTGTATGTGTGTTTGTGTAGCAAGAAGAGTAGTTTCATATTAGGTTTCTTTTTGTTTGCAGGTATTCCCAAGAGGTTCACCTCTTGTAGCAGATGTTTCTAGGGCAATCTTGAATGTGACAGAAGGAGAGAAAATGAAAGAGATTGAAAGTGCATGGTTAAAGAAACAAACCAATTGTGAAGACTCCAATGCCCAAGTTTCTTCTGAAAGTCTTGGCCTCTCTAGCTTCTGGGGCCTATTTCTCATTGCTGGGATTGCTTCCTTATCAGCTCTCATCTCTTCTGTGTCTATGTTCTTTTACAAGGAGAGGCAGCATATCTTCAAACCCTTTGGTGCAGGAGACTCAATATTGGGAAGAATTCATCATATATTAAGAACTTTCCTTGAGAGAGACCTTCGCTCGCATACATTTAGAAAGAAAGCATCAATATCATTGCAAGACAAAAAAGAAATTGGCAGTCTTAATGGTATAGGTGCAGGTCAAGCCTCAACAAGCACTAGACACCTATCAAATCGGTCAAATTGTTTAACACAAACGGAAATCCACTCTACTTCCTTCGAAGTTTCAGAAACACCTTCTAGAGAATACGGTATTATTCCCAATTCAAACGGTCAAACATCTCAAGTACCAGCACCAACTACTACTGTTGAGATCATTGAAAACCCAACTCAAGAGGTCCAAGAACCCCCTAAATAGATCAAGAAAATAGTTCACCATGCATTTTGTAGTCTTCTTTGATATTGACACAATGTCATATTTATATTGATTTATTGAGTCAATTTGAAATGTTCTATATTGTATCTTTGCCGCGCTCCTATCCTAGTCATCAACTTTTTAGCTTTTTATTTCGAAAAATAAAAGTTTATCTAATAATTGACAGATAATAACACGTCAGAACATTATGACAGATACGGAATAATGAAGATGTAGTATATAGCATTAGTCAATCAAATTGAGGAATCGATTTCTTTATATTAGCTTGAATGGAACCAAAGTGATCTTTTTCCATCACCTCATAGCTCCTTTAGTGACTTTTGAGTTTCTGGCACAGACAGAAAGTGGGGGGATCCAGTCAAAAGCTTGATGGCATGCCACTGCAATAACAAAGAAACAGGACTTGTCTTTGATCCAAAATGATTTGAACTAAAAAGGTTTCAGGAGATAATGGTCTGAGCACGAAGTATTCAGAAGGATCGGACAAAAGAGCTAATGATGTTGCAAAGAGATGCATGATAATGGCATTTGGAAACAGAGATAGCCTTTGAAGGTTTGAAAAGGCAAAGATCCAATCGTTCTTTCACACTTGCTCTACAAAATCGACGGTTAGACCATATGAAAAGGGCTCTCAGTGAGTCCTAAATCCAACAAACCAATTTATAAAAGAGTAATGATAAGAACAAGTTTCAAATATACAAACTCTGTACAAGTCTTTTGTAAAACTATAGATCTCATGAAGAAAAAACGAGTTTTTCACACTTTTTCATAACGAATCCACTTTTTTTATAATAGGTTTGCATGAGGCTTATATATTTAGAGCTTGTAAAAACCAGCTTTCAAGTAAAAGTTATGCTTTTCATTGCCAGTGCAAAGCTAGCTATAAAATTCTGTTTTTTTCTTTTTTTAGTTCTCCTATTTAGTCCGAGTTGTGCTATATACTACACTCATTCCACTCTTATTATACTGTGCTTGTCGCATTATTCATTCACCATTATAATAACAAATTCAATAGTTGATGGATAATATCACGCCAACATAAAAATGGAATGGGTGTCGCATACATTTTCCTTTATAAAAACAATATATGGATAATAAACACATTAAGATAAAAGTGAAATGAATGTGTATACAAATGATCACCAATCGCCTAGATCATTTGGATCAATTGGCAACTTAGTGAGAAACCAAAGATCGAATCCCCCCCTCACCATGTATAAAAAAAAAAACAAATGATCTCCAATCTTAGAATCTTTGTTTGTTTGCTTGCTTTCAAGGAAATCCATATGCAATATATATTGGCAAGAATCAAACCTCAAACGCGCTAAATATAGCTCACAAGCACTTACATTTGCATATATATACCTATGAAAGAAAAAAAGCATAGCATTGCAAACAAAGGAAGATAGGTAACTTCCAGAGCCATTTAGGCTTTTAGCCAAATGAAGACTAGAGAATCCTAGAATCTTCTAGCAAACTGAACAAAGAAACCTCAGGATCTAAGATAGGCATAACGTCAAGAAATTTATACGTGACAGACCAAGAGTCCAAGGCTGCTGCCACAACATCTGCTTCACTCACATCCCTATAGTTCTCTCAACAAAACCAGCAGAGGAAAATAAGGGGCCTTTCCAGATAGGGCATTATCATCCTGAAACATGCTACGAGATGCAACATCATGAAAATACTTGAAAGCTTTGATCAGTCTGTTCTTCCGGCAAAGGCCTTCCCTAGTTTCAAACCAACAGTTTCAGAACTAGGTGCAATCATCAAGTTTCCACCATCAGACATGTAGAAATAGTTGTAGTTGATCCTCGTAACCAAATCTGCCAGATGAGGGAAGTGCCCTACATTGAGCTTGAAAGATAGGACCTGCACAGAAAATCACCCACTATAATATTCCTGTTTTGTGAGTACAACTACTTTCGTATCTTACTCGTGCCTGTTGAAAGATATCGTACTCTAAGTAAACTACAGTTTTGACGCAAACTTTGACAGTCACATCATAAACAGGGTCAATAATGGAATTAGGATGGATATAAGTTTACTCTCAGTAGGAAAGCAATGCAATCATCAAACTGTTTCTCAATACGGTCAATTTCCATCTCACATCTGGCCTTGATCGCAGAAATTGCACCACCACTAGTTAGTGTTTGCTGTATGGAATAGAAATCAAGAGCTAATCCAAGGATGCTGTTGATTCGGCTTGCAATCAGAGCCCACTGAATGCAAAGAAAGCATTGAAAAGAACTCAGTTTTTCTTCAAAATTATCACTTGAAAGATCCAAGCCCTAAATTAGATTAAAAAAAACAAAAAAAAGAGCAAGACGCTGAATACTCACCAGTTTATCTGGGACAACAAAGCACTGCCGCTGAATTGAAAGTAAGTAGGCTTCGTGCACTTCAATGACCTCATCCAAGGATCTTGCAGCTGCCATACCCTCACATAGTTCAAGCCATGCACTATGATATACCTGCTTACCAAATTACTATCAGAGATCAGAAGTTCAATACTGATGAAAACAAAAACTCGGATGCCAATGGTATGAGCATCACTAGTAATTTATAGCATGACACACCATTTATGAGGAAAAGAATATAAGATGTAATTATAACTGCCACTTCCCATTGTTCAAGTATGTAGCTTTCGAAGAAAATTCTCAATACTACATTGATTTAAATGTGATATCATATTTAAGACCTTTTGCTTGAAGAGTAGCCCTTGTCAGCAGAACGCATTCTAGTTATGTATGTGAATTTGGATAAAAACAAAAATAAACAATCCAATGTGCTATAACTCCATTCATCCAGCATGATAACTAATATCACAGTTCATAACCCACAAGAACATACGAGCTTCTATTAGGAGTCTTGAGAATGCATTTAAATTTTGAGGAACACTATGAAAGTAGAAAAAGAAGCAACCACAAAACATTATGCTTTTGATTAGAAATAACCTAAAACATGAAAAATGAGTAATAAACACTAAATGATATCGAGACTTATTTTCTTTCTTTCTACCCAGCTAAGTTATAGTTTTTGGAACATCTCTCTATACTGATGACAACACTCACTAAAGCTCAAAGAGTATTATGAATTGAAATCCACTAGGGATAACAGGAAAAATTCATGCATAAAAACATAAATCAAGTTCTAAGAGAATGCACAAAATCCACGTCAAACTAGATAACTTAGCCAATCTCTTGACAGAACATCTAAATCAACCCAGGTAATAAGCTAATGATTTATAATCATATCAGTATACATAAAAAAGTTTGTGTCCATAATGTGAAAAACCAAAGGAAAAAACAAATAAATGGAACAAGTCAATGAAAATTCATAAAGGTTTGAAATAAGAAAACATGTCGAGGTGGTGCTATAATATACTTATAGAGAGCACGCACAAACAGAAAACTATGTTCATTATAGAAAATTCAACAAATAGAAAACATAACATGAAAACTAAGTAGCACTTTGTTTGGATTTTAAAGGCGTGTGTACAACATCCCAAATCAAAACATTACATTCTGTCCATGTGCATAAGTCAAAGATTGCATATAGCAACAAAATTTCCCTGAAAGTAAGGTCCACATATACAGCGGGACAAGCCTTACCCTGTCCATTACATATTGGTGAAAAGCATCCACAAAATGGAGGAGTTTCTGCTCCACCAACCAGTGGCGCTTGCGGTTGCTTTCGGCAGTACCTCTACTCTGCAAGGTAATTGGAACATCATAATCAGAAAACCTTAAACATGTGATCTTTAAAAAAATTGTCAACACTGATCCGTGTTATAAGTACTTGGGCATCTTCATCTCAATTATATGCTCTGCTCAAAAGGAAAAATAATGGTTATAGAATAGCATTGGAGAAAAGAAATGAAAAGAAAAGGGAGAACTAACCTTCCACATCCACCTCCGAGCTTTATCAAGAACAAATTTTGCACGCTTGACTTTCAACAAGAAGCCCATCACCTACATCAAACATGAAACGATCAGAGAGCACCAAGACGAAGACACCTTGGACACTACCAAAAGTAAAAATATTTACTTGGTTGTACTTCTTGACAGCCTCTTTATTAGCAATAAGTTCAAGTGGCCAAGAGACCTGTCACATGCAAATGAAAGTTGATACATAAAATGGGCATGAAAGATAATATGAAGTGAAGCTAAACATGATACAAACCTTGTATGTGAATTTCAGTAAGTCAAGGCCATCAATCCCAAAACTATGAACACGACTTTTTCGAGGGGTTAAGGCAACGGTAATTACATTAGGTTGATCACCATCAGCACCTTGAGTTTTGGCGATGGACACAACCAATGCATCTGGAGCACTTAGTAGCATTCCATCGGCAGAGTTTCTAATAGATTCCTATATCCAATTAGCAAGAAAATTACCACCTAGAGTAGCAAGAGAAATGAAAAACACATTGACCACAACAACCAGGACCGATAAATACCGCCTATTAAGTGCAATCAATAATTCAATAAAACTAAATTATAAAATCCTGAGAAATGAGTGGAACACTTCAGGCACCTTGCGGTCATACTGTCGTAGCCTCCAACCCTTCCCACCCTACCTTTTAGTATGTTACGGATGGGGATTAGAGAAAGAAGGGTAAAAGATAGTTCTTCCTGTGTGTCAACGTTCTAATATATAGCGTGAAAATTTGACCTTACGTTTATTCCAATGATATTCCCCTTATACCTTCCATAGCACCTTTGAGCCAGGTATGCTCTGTTTGAGCCAAGGATGCTTTGCTCAGGAAGTTCTTAGGAATTCCTTCGACCCCTCCACCTGAGGTAGTGCCTCCACAGTAGCCAGAAACCAACCAAAACTGATTCTTCCCAAAGGCACTGTTCGCTTTGCCCCCTGCTCCTTTCAGTTATCCATAAAATAGAGACCCCTTCACCAAGAACTCAAACCACTTACTTTCAGCATGAAAGTGGTTCAAAATCCCCAACTTTAAGAAACCCATCCAAATGAGTAAGAAAGAGAGAGTGATTACATGAAAGGTAAGAAAATGGAGGCAAGGTTTCACAGGCAAGATAGCACCATCAACATTCATTGAAAACAAGAGAGGGAGCGGAAGAGACGGGTTGAGAAAGAGAGAGAGAGTCGTGTAATTTTTACTAGAAAGTGATTAGTTAGAAAACTAATTTAAAAGATTTTGCTTTTATGGTAAAAGGAATCTCAATAACAACGCATGCCAAGTATTCTTAATGTGTAGAGACTTCTTTAAACATGAAGGAAAATACATTTATTCAAAGTAATTTTGTGATGTTGATAGCTGTTGTAAAATCTTTCATGTAACCATAACCTGCCTCAAACAGTAAGCAAAATACTTTATTGGCGGGAGTAATTTCACCTGTAGTATTGTATTCAACTCAAAATCGTCATCCCAGGTTTCTCCCTTGTCCAGCTTATTAAAAATCACAGTCAAAAAGTGCTGCAGCAGATCACCTGAAGGTAACAATCTATCAGTAAATATGTCAAAGAAATTTGTGGACATCTAATAACAAACATAGACCAGGAAAAAAAAAAAAAAAAAAAAAAAAAAAAAAAAAA
>QEOW01002958.1:924519-955331 GCA_003123825.1 Juglans hindsii | reverse complement strand
AAAAAAAAAAAAAAAAAAAAAAAAAAAAAAAAAAAAAAAAAAAAAAAAAAAAAAAAAAAAGTTCATCTTCTAAAGAGTACCTGAACCTAACAAGTATATGGCACGCAACACTGCAAGTTCATCCATTAACCTCCACTCAGTCATCAACTTTGACAATATATGCTTGCCTACATAATCCACCTATGACACAGAGAAGTAAATTAATTTTTATATATGAACTGCAAGCATACAATAATAAGAAAATAAATTTCTATAAACTAGTTTTAGCTATTTACTTGCTTCTTAACGTAGATAGTAAGGCACTCCTGCATAATAACCAGAGGAAGTGGAGTAGTTCTCAGTTCAACATTTTGGATCCATGTAAGAACTCTTGATGCAAGGGTGCTATTATTCTGGAAAGGTAACAGCTCTGACATATGGAGATCATCCTGTTTCCCAATAACATACAGGTCTTATGAATACTTTCAAGGAATGATAAAAAGCTATAACTGTAAAGCTGCACAGAAAACTACCACTCTAGTAGTACCTGAAATGTAGGAAGAAGAGTTGGAAAAGGAAACAACACTTCCAACATTTCTGTGTCATTTTGTGAACGAATATATTCAGATTCGCTAAACTGGAAACCGAAAGCATAGTTTGTTCCTTGAGTAGCATGAGAAGATATCTGCTCGTTGCCAAACACAGCCTTCCGTAAAATCTCGTCATTTAAAGGTGGTAAATAGAAATTTCTTGACAAGTTAAGTGTTTTCCAGGCATCCATATTCTTTCTAAGGATCTTCTGACACACGGTAATAACTGGATTTTCTGTGCAGAACGATTCCAAGAGGGGCAATTTAACACCAACATCTGCAACCATATTCTCTTCCTTTGCATCAAGAGAATAACTTGCATCCTTACGTGCAGACTTTGAATTGAGCACTCTCTTTTGAAGCAATGTATCAACCAAGAACTTATACCAAAGCTTCTCTGAGCATGGTAAAAGTGGCAAAGTTTCACCACCACCATTTTCTACTTTTAATTTGTTCACAAAGGATTCCTCAAATGATGGGGTGGTTTTGCAATGGTTATCTTGCCAAAAGTATCTAGAAATGTGATCACCATGGCCTATGAGACCTGCTAATGACACAAAGAAAATTTCTGATAAAGTTAACCCAGCTATAATCTGCCCACGATGAAAACCATCACTAGAAGTTCCAAAACCGTCAAACTGACAATCACTTCCTTTGCTAGATGTCACTGAGAATGTAGTAGAAACATGCCGGATCAGTTGCAATGATTTTCCGGCAGAGAGAACTGATTTAGACATATCCTTAATAAACAGAGGACAAGCTTGGCAGTCTCTGATGCTCCCCTCTTTTCCTTTGATAGAGCTAGACAGAGAGATGGAATCCCTTTCACCTGTTTCCTTCTTGTCATTTGTCAAAGGTACACAATCACTGGCAGAAGTTGTGGCAGAGAGCTCATCATCAAACTTACGAAACTGTACCAGTCTTAGTAGATAGCTCTTCTCCCAGAAATCAGCCTCATCAACCGAGATTGCTCTGTTTGCATAAAAGAACATCTGCGCAGGGTATATAAGAATGATCAACACAGTACTTAAATAAAGGACACTGTTCTAACCCTCTGTCAACACTGCTTAAATAAAGCATGAGACAAATTCTCAATTTCAGAAAATGCATACATCAGGAAATGTGATACACAAATTCAATATAAAAGATATTATGGGGAGTCAAACGTGATGTTCCCTTATTTTCACCTGCGCAATGCAACAAACTCCATCCGCAAGACAACCACTAACATTGATACACCAAAGAAACGTGTTTTGAAACAGTTTTTACATCAAATGACATCAATTTTTGAAAGTGTAGAGCTACTTCTGAGGTGTCCGTAAATCCAACATAGAACCCTTCTAAGCTTTTTTATATAAAAAAAATTTTTAATCACAATTACCTCCTCAAAAGGATCATCTAGTGATCCTTCAAATAGCCACGAATCAAGACCCTCAATATATGGCAACAAACTCCCAACAAATATGTGAAGCAGCATCTGATAGGCTTCCACCTGAAAGTAGCATAACTTTTAAAGAGAAGCAAAAGAAATCAAATACCAAGCACAGTGTTGCACCACATTAGTCACAACCTCACCACCTTGTACTAGACACACTTCATTGAGCCTCTGGTAAAGATAGTCAAGCACACAAACAGCCAATTCAGCAGCTGGAACAGAAAAATTAGACTCAAAGTATTCTCGGGGAATGGCTCCATGGACTATTTGAAATAGAAACTCAGCACCTGAACAAAGACTAATATCAATAAAGAGTCATCAGTGATTGTCACAACAAGAAGAATCAAAGGATATATGATGAGTACCTTAGAGAGAGAGGGATAAGAATCATCTAACAAAGACACTGAGTCTAGTTTCACATGTAACTGAAAATGGAAGATGTCTAATGCACTGACTGCAACCAAACGAAATGTGTAAAGCGTGTGGGGCCTAGAGAAGGGACCAAATGCTTATGCATGCTGATGTGTGACACAGAAATCACGTAGGGCTGTCCTTTTAAGGAAAGAAAATGGAGGAGCAATTTAAATTATCAAACTCTTTTTGGTTTACATTCCGTTTTCCCTTTTTTTATTATTTTTCTCTTATTCGGTGGGCTTCTTGACCAAGAGAATAATAGCTTTCAAAATGAATGATAAAAGAAGATCTCAACATGAAGTTGCAAAATTCTGGATGGTACTAGTCACTAACAGGATAGACCAAACAGCAACAACTACCACATTCTTGATTGTGAAGAGATTGAACAGGTACAAACCTTGATAAAGAACTGGCCAAACCTAACAAGGTCGGAGTGGTCCCCATGTCCGCACTGCATATCTTCATTTCCTCCTTCAGAGCAATATCCCTCAACCTCTGCTCTAAAAGGATGTAAATTTGTCTTCATTGTAGCAAGAAAGATCATAGATAATTGAAATTTTATACCATTACATACATACCTTAAGCCATGCAGAAACAGAGCATATAAATGCCCTCAAAGTTGGAGGATGTGATCTCACAGATCTCTCAACTTCATTGACTACTGTTTCTACATGTTGTAAACATGTCGCGGCATACATAAATTGATTAAGAATAGTGAGGAGGCTTGTGTGGGAAAGGTGAGTCACATATATTCCAGTTTTAGCATAAAAACTTTTTTCATTCTCGTCCCAATAGAACAGGGAACTAGAAAATCCTTGCAACATTCGTAAAACACCTTGTACCTAACAAAATAAGAGGAAGATGTATCTTGAAGTTAAAAGCAGCTCTAGGAGCAAAGACATATAACACAGTCTGGCAAACATAGTTAAGGATCTATTTTACCAAAACATGACCATACCAGGTCAAATTCATTTGTCCTCAAGGAGGAAATTGGTGCTGCAAAATGTATTCCATCAGAGAAGACATCACAGATCCTATTGATTAAACTTTTAGAGACTTCTGTCTTTTGGCCATCTGCGGNCCCCCCCCCCCCCCCCCCAAAAAAAAAAAAAAAGAAGACATGAAAAACCAAAAGGCATAGTTTTTATAAATTTTAAGTAGGGAAGTCCCCACAACTGAAAATAGTTCGTTCTCAGGAGATAATTACATAATATCGAGGACGATTGTTCTCCTATGCATTTCGTTTAGCATATTTGAAAGATTTTAATCTATGACGGATCTGGAAAAACTAGTATTAGGTTTCTAAGTCAAGTTCACTAGATTAGGCTTAAAAAGAACTACTCTAGTAAAGGTAAAACATATAGCCATATAGTTAATGGGCTTTGCCTCGTAAAGGTAAAACATATACCATATTTTCTAAGTCAAGTTCATCTGATTTTTATACCTATTTTGTTTACGAGAAAAATAAAACCATTTCAATGGGCTTTAGCTTCCAATTTACGTTTCCCTGCATACCCTCCCTTCCAAACAGATTGTTGATCTAAACTCTCACTTTAATTGGAACACATTTCAATCAGATGGGGACCGTCCGAAAAATCCAACAAAATGTAGAAAACACATACCGTAGCAGAGAGCTTTCCCCATCAAAACAATTTATGATCATCAACGAGAGCCAAACCAAGTTTCGTTCCCATAAATCACTCAAAAATCCTGGCAAGAACAGAAAACAGGAAACCAAAATTTAGTAAGAAAAAAACTTTCCACAACAATGCACGACGATCCTTTCAGTATTAATTCGATAACATCGCAAAAAAATAAATAGAGATTACCTATTCGCCATAAGAATGCTCCCAGGTTCGAGGATAATCGAGATCCAAGACGCAAACGAGGAATCTACTCGTCTTGACCTAGTTCTTGTCAGAGCAAACTCGAGAGTGCTTAGCAGAGCCGGAGCGGTACTAGATAGTCTAGATTTCATAGTGGAAACTGGAGAGAGTGCAAATTTTGTATATTCCCTCTCAACCTCCAAAAAATTAAAAATAAAATAAAACAATCTTTCTTTTTTTCTTTGCTAAAAGAAAAATAAAATAATCGTTTATACTCTCTATATCAATATATATATATATATATATATAAAAGAATTATTACAACTATAGAGAAATTTCAAAAAATTAATTCATAAATTAACGTACCTTCATATGATATGTTAGATATATTTTATAATAAAAATAATTTTACAATCTAATATACCGCATCAAATTACGTCAATTTATGAATTTACCTTTATTTTAATTTCTTACTAAATAATTTCTCTGTTTATATAAAAAATTCATCTTTTCAAAATTTTATGTCCATATTGACCTTACATTTGAAATTGAGTTTTGTTATTCATCATCTCTACACACCACACTTAATTTAATTTTTTTAAGTTTTTTAAATTTTTTTTATTTTATTCTTCTTAAACTCATTGATTTCTACTTATCATCCATTCACCATACATTTAGTAAGAAAATAAATAAATAAAAATATAAAAAAATTAAATGTAATGTGTAGTGTGAGAATAATGAACATAATTTTTCTTTGTGATTATGGTTGAAGTCACGGTTAATAACCATGAAATTATAACTCTCTTTTTGTCATTGACATCGACTATTTGGACTATGTTTATGTTTAGTTGGCAAGCACACTTCAATTCATCTCAAATTAATTATTGATAAGACTCACTATTTTTTTAATTCTCTAAAAAAAAAAAAAAGTAAACTCATTTCAACCTACTTCATACATTTAAACACATATGCCAACTTAATTACATTTAAACGCATCTCAATGAGATCCATAAAACATTATTATTCACAGATAAATTTAGATCATCTGAAATCTCATTTCACATCATTATTACAATTTTTTTAAATCTCTATATAAAATAAAATAAAATAAAATAAATCATTCAATTTTTTTAAATCTTAAAATAAAAATAATATTAAAAAATATATCCTAACAATATTTTATTTAACATTTTAACTTTAATCTCATCTCATCTCTAAAAACAAACTAGGGAAGTTTTACAATGTTTGAATCTTTAACCCATAGAATCCATACCATGTTTACGAAGTTTTGACTTTTTTGTAATAACAGTCCTATTAGTAAGAAACCATCATACAAACTACCATACCAACTACCACCCATGTCATACCTATGGCTATTTCCGATGTCGATCTTCCTGTTTGAACCATTTCCACCCCAGACTCAGAGCTCCATCGTATCGCTATGTTCATTTTCAGGATTGTGCACCTGCTAGCTAGGCTTACTTGAATTGTTAGGTGCTCAAGCACTATCATTTATATACTTGAATGCCTTCCTGAGGATTTGTTCCAATTTATATTGGCAGTGTATAGGAGAAAATGACAAGAAAATTAAAGTAACTGAAACAAGCCTCATCTGCTATCTTCTCGCCCACAGATTTTATAAAAATTAATTGAAACATAAAAATATATTGCCAAATGAATTATTAATTGAAACGAGATGGAGTCTCAATATCTACAAATTAGTTGTCTATGTCTGTAACGTCCCGTTTCCAGAAGTCTGAAGAGTTAGTTCTTAATACTTAATATCAACTTAAATAACACAACTATAAAATCCAAAAAATGCCATAAAATATTAATCCATTTAATCAATCCAAATATCTAAGTTTCTCCATGGGACAATAAAGAAATTCTCAATAACATAAATTAGAAATTCTCTAAAAATTCGAAAATATCCTTAACTCATCAAATCAAAATACCCGAAAAATAAATCAGTTTACTAACTACGACTCTCAAATAAACACTTATACTCTCAAGCACTTATGCCACTACAATCATCACACTTTGCTAAAACTTCCTACTCTTATTCTCCAGCTGAACCATCAAAATTATCTGAAAAATATAAGGAGATAAGGGGTGAGTTACCAACAACTCAGTAAGCAGAGAACATATACTAGTGTGTAAACATAAGCATTTATAGAGTTCAGAATGCAGAACAAAATATTTTCTTTCAGAATGCAGAATCAGAATATTGTTTTCAAAATGCAGCGTCATAGCATGTTATCAAAAATATCAGAGCAAAAGTTCAAAAATATTCATAATCAAAATCTCTTTGGCATATCATAAACTGAAGCATCACATCTTATCTTATCATATCAGAACAAATACTATGTTTAACCCCTGTGGTAGAGTTGTGCAAACCCCGATAGCTAACCGAATAGAAACAGAATGTGAATCTTCCTCTTATTCATTCTCGGAGTCCCAAATGTGCACATAGGAAAGATTACGCAGAAAACCACTTTATTTCCAAAGTGGGTGCACCAGAAACAGAAAACTAGGTACTAACCCGAACAGAGATCATAGTTTTACACTCGTGGTAAGGTCAGAATGGAACAAAAATAGAAACAGAATGTTATGCCAGAGGTTTTCAGAAAACACATCAGATCATATTAGAGTACAAAAAATCTTCAGAACAGAATAAAGTCATATCACAAAACATAATTTATGCATAAAATTTCATATTCGCTCTATTTTTCAAAGTTCAAAAACCGAATGTCAAAAATAAGCTAATGTCTACACCAGTCAAGACAGAAAATAATTTCTTCTTAAACAGAATCTCATGAGCAATGCAAAACAAATAACTGAGGTAGCTTAAATTTATTTTCATAATCAAATATGTATATTTTTCAAAAATAACCTCAGCTCATTTTATTTTAATGCAAAGTCTAGCATAGGAACCCCGCTTACCTAAACTTCTTAGCTTTTTCGAAATTTTCCTCAAAAATGTCGAACAATAATTAATCGTCACCTATAAAATAATCGCGTAATTCTCGTAAATTTCTAATTAATCACGTATCTCGATATTTAATCCTAAACTTCTAAAATAACCAATTTAATTCCTCAAAACCTAAAATTACAAATCATCACTTTCTAAAATTATCAACATTGATTTAATAATTTTGACCAAAACATTTAAAAGTCAGACCTATTTATTATTAAAAACTAACTATAAAGTTTAATACTGGATAATATAACTATCCCAAAATATTTTAAAATAAACCATAACTATTTTTTTTTCAAATAAACTAAACCATATCTAACGTGTAAAAATAACATTACACCAATATATATTTACTCTAAAAATAAAACTTTACTTAATAATATGTTAAAATACTTAAGTAATTTTCTATAATCATAATTAAAATGTTCAAAATAAAACTTCACACTTACTATAAAAATAATATGCTACCATTAGTACAATTTGAAAATTCTAT
Organism: Juglans hindsii; assembly: GCA_003123825.1. NCBI lineage: Eukaryota > Viridiplantae > Streptophyta > Magnoliopsida > Fagales > Juglandaceae > Juglans > Juglans hindsii. The sequence continues at coordinate 947,617 of QEOW01002958.1, read as the reverse complement.
TTATTTTCTGCAAAATTTCTTATACTTCCTGCATAAACCATGTAAAAATAAATTTAATATAAACAAAAATTTTAAATTGAAACTATTGGCTAAACTGTAATTCCATATCCAAATAATATGCAAAAGCAAAGTTTACGTAGACTTTAAAGAAAACGTTTCATGCGATTTCGGTGCAACTGTCGGCGAGGACAGGGGCGCGAGGTACTCACCGAGAAGGGAGGAGCTGCGTGCAATGCGGCTAAGAAGGTCACGGTGGTGAGGCACTGAGAGAGAGAGAGAGAGAGAGATGAGTGAGAGAGAGAGCTAAAGGGACGTAGAGCTAGAAACTGAGGGATAGAGAGAAAATCTCACAAATGGAAACGCGTGGGCTAGGCAGTGTTTGGTGGTGTTGAAAGGTTCTTCGGCCCCCTCTGTTGCAGCTGTCTGTGGCGGCGGGGCCTCACTGTTAGTTGTTGGTGGTTGCGCAGGGAGGAGCCGTGTCGTGCGAATTCTTCGGGGGTGAACCCTTTGGCGTAGAGAGAGCGAGAAGGGATGCTGGCCAGTGGCGGAGGACGGCGGTGCAAACACGCTGGAAACTCGAAAGGAGGGGTGGCAACGGCTTGGTGATAAAAAACCGTCTCACGGTGCAGAAAAATGAAGTGCTCTGTTTTGAAGAGCAAAAACAGGGGTATAACTTGCTGAGTTTCCGAGATAGGGGTGGTGGCGTACTGGGTTGTGGGTTGGTTGATCAGATGCTTACGAGAGGGTGCACTAGTGTAGCGGCAGTACGGACGACGGAGGGCTGGGCTTTCGTGGGGTGACTTTCGGTATGAGGTGCAAGAAACCGAGGGGATGGAGGCTGGGGCTTGCGATTCTACAACCGGGGGAAGCCGTGGCTGGCTACGCTTGGCTGGGCAAAGAATACCCTAAGGTGGTGCGGCGGCAAGTGTTTGGATAGTTTCTATAAGCATGGGATAATATATGTGTCTATATATATGTGAGGTGAAAATCCTAGAGATATAAGGGAGACGTGCGCGCGGATGAAAGAAAAAAAAGAGTCGTGCGTTTGCATGGAGTGGATAAAAATACACTAGAAACGTGCAAGACCATGCATGCCGAGGACGAGAGGAAAACTTAGTGAAAAATAGACAGAAAAATAAAACATGCGGAAAGTTAACGCGTGAAAAAAATAAAATAAATAAATAAAAATTGAGTTTGATTGGGTCAGGTGTTACAATGTCATACAGAAAAGTTACTTTATCCTAATTTTACTATCATCCTAATTTTTCTATCTATTTGAGGTCTGGTCTTTTCTATTTTCCAGAAGTATGAACTATTGTATTAGTTCAAATCCGAAGCTTTAGCGAAGAATCACAGACAAAACAATTCTCAATTGCCAGCTGAACTTGCTTCCTTTCCTGGTAAAAGGCCTTGTAAGGCCAAAAGAGGCAGCAAAGATTCATATATGGTAAATTGAACCTCTTCTAGATCAAAGGTACAGAAGAAAGCTCTAAATGACAATGCAAAGATCTCCATCAGAAGTCCCAGAACCGTCTCTTCTAACCAACTGCTGCCCTTTGCCCAGTTGTACACTAAGAGGACCATAGTTCCATTCCCAATCTAAGTCAAGTATAAAAATACTTCAGAGGTGTGAAACTTCCCTTCCATGAATCCTTGTATGCGCAAGTGAATGGTTGTTGACAGTGCCAAGGGACACATTGTTGAAAATATTTGAAGGGCTGCAACTATGTGAACTCCGAGTACACTCTGTCGTAGATAGGCCAGGGAAAGCTTGAGGCGCGGATGGAGGATGATAGAAAGCCTTAGGGCACTTACAAGAACCATAATGTTGGCAGGTTGCACTAAGAGAAAAATATCGAAAGTCAGTTACATTGCAAGCCAAATTGAGTAGCCAGCAAGAGCAATTTAGTAACTGAACAAATACAATCTGAGTAGTTCTGTTAAGAATTTGTACCCAATAAAGGGCAGATTCCTGTTCATGATTCGTGTGCCGATTGACATCACATCTTTATTCTCCATGTCATCTGCGATGGTATGTCGTTTATCCTAGAAGATCACACATGGATATAAAACATGTAAGTAAACTTTCAACAACAGTTTGAGATGTTGACCAATTTAGGAATCTTTGGATCAATCATGCATTTGTTTCTCCTTATCATTCTTTTTCATTCTTTTTTATTCTTTTTCTTGCAGGGTTAGGGTTGGGTTGTCATTACATCTGGATGTCATTATTGCTATTCATCGAGGACCTATAGTATACTTACCATAAAATCAACAGTAGAAAATGCCTGCAAACAGACTGAAACATTATGATCATGTGAATTTTGTACGAAAGGATGCTCTAGTAGCTTATTAGCTGTTGGCCGCTCTGCAGGATTCCTTCGAAAACACTGTTGGAGGAAATCCTTTCCCTCTGCGGATAATGTTTCCGGAATGAGTGGGGATCTATTCAAAACTTTGAACATAGCTTGAGGCTGAAGAATTGAAGAAAGTTAGGATAGTTAAAACCCGAAAGTATGAACACAGACACACTTTGCAAAAGTTTTGTAAAATGAAGATGGGCATGTCCAAGGATGATTAGGATACATGGTTGAAGAAAGAAAACAAGTGAGCACTATCTCAACATTGTTGTAACATGTAAAAAAAAAAAAAAAAAAATTATGGAAAACTAGCCAAGTGTCCATTGATACCATGCAAATTGAAGACATCAGCAGATGCCAAGGGTCATCAACAATAGCATGTTAATAATATTGAAAAATGAAAAATGAACCAGATGTTAGTTTACAGTTTTTCAATGCCACCTGGAAGTAGAACATATTAAACCCACAAGGCATGTAAATAGGGAAAGGATACTCTGAATTCCCCACACAATTTATAAATACAAGCTTCCATGAACTAGATAGGAAATGAGAACCATTTCACAAATAAAGACTGACTAGCAAACACCCTTTCAAGATCTCAATCTCTAAATGCATTCTTGTGAAACTAGGGTCATGTTACCCAAAAGGCAAGTATAGTAAGAAAAAAATGTTGCAAGANATGAAGATGGGCATGTCCAAGGATGATTAGGATACATGGTTGAAGAAAGAAAACAAGTGAGCACTATCTCAACATTGTTGTAACATGTAAAAAAAAAAAAAAAAAATTATGGAAAACTAGCCAAGTGTCCATTGATACCATGCAAATTGAAGACATCAGCAGATGCCAAGGGTCATCAACAATAGCATGTTAATAATATTGAAAAATGAAAAATGAACCAGATGTTAGTTTACAGTTTTTCAATGCCACCTGGAAGTAGAACATATTAAACCCACAAGGCATGTAAATAGGGAAAGGATACTCTGAATTCCCCACACAATTTATAAATACAAGCTTCCATGAACTAGATAGGAAATGAGAACCATTTCACAAATAAAGACTGACTAGCAAACACCCTTTCAAGATCTCAATCTCTAAATGCATTCTTGTGAAACTAGGGTCATGTTACCCAAAAGGCAAGTATAGTAAGAAAAAAATGTTGCAAGACCAAATGCAGGTTCCTTTCTACTTTTATTTTGTATTTTCCCTTGAAAATGGAATAGTAGAAACACAAGTGTGATTCTTTGTTAGGTCCATTCATGTCAGAGGTAACTTGAATTCATGCTGAGCAACTTGAATTCATGCTGAGCACATGAACAATAGTGTGTAGCAAAACATTTTACAAGCTTCAAATGTCACAACAAAAAGCATAACAAGTTTTATAATGTCCTCACCCCTGAAAACTCACACCAAGGGGGTTTTCCGTTCAGCATTTCGATGATGGTGCAACCCAAACTCCATATGTCAACAGCCAAAGCAAGGTTAGGATTTTTACTATTTTGCATTGCAGCTTGCATGACCTGCACAATAGAATCAGAATTAGATGTAGAAATAAAAGGTACAAGCTAATTACAAAACTCATGTCCAATTGCATAGGGAAGTACCTCTGGAGCCATCCAGTATGGACTACCCTTCAAAGAAAGATTATATGATTCTCCTGTAAGCTGGTTAGAGACAAGGTTCAAGTATGAAACAACAACAAAAAAAAAAAAACTAAAGAAAGAAAATAAAGAAAAAAAAAAAACTCCAAGGTATCTCAAAAACCAAGAGTGAAGAAGTGGATCATAATTTCAAAGAATGAACCAAGTAAAAATGTGTGGCCCTGATTATGCTGAAATAAAATTGTGCAGGAAATATTTGTAGACCAATGCTCACCACAGGAAATACCACAGATGCAAAATTCACACTAGCTTGAGGGAGTTGTAATAAGGGACAATACATTTTATCATGTGTTTGAACCATTTAACACGAACTGTCATTAAACCTAGTTTGGAACCATAACCTTCTTCTAATTAGGTTGGAAGTACAAAATCATGTCCAATCTATAACCAAGTGTTAATGCACTTTTTACCTCTAAAGTCTTAACTATCAAGTGTTTTCATTTTCTCCTTAAACTACCAAAACTGACACATTACACCCTAAAACTACTCGAAACTAGCAATTAGGACCCTTCTTCAAATTTAACCGCTAAAATGACAAAAAACAAGCAATGTGACATAATGTGGCATCTGATCTTAACAGATGGTGTTATTTGATAGTTGGCAGAACTTGGTGGGTGCAATGTGTCAGTTATGGTACTTTGAAATGCATCGTTTAAAACACTTGGTAGTTGAGGGGTGAAAGTGTATTCAACCTAAATTTAAAACTTACATGTTTAGATAGCCCAAAATCTGCAAGTTTAACGATGCCGGATGCATCAACAAGCAAATTTGCACCTTTGATATCCCTGTAGAGCACAATCATGCAAGTCATCAAAACTTCAAATAAACAAAAGCAACCAAATTCCTCCAGCAATTGTTTTACTGAAGACTGGGCAGATATAACTTTAAAATATGTGTTCCTTGTAATCTCCGTAACAAGACCAATCAGTGCTCTGCCTAATTTCCAAAGAAGCCCTTAATCATGGGTTTGCTTTCACAAAATTCAGTTTTTCCACATTTTTATCAAAATTTTGGTTTACGAAATATCATGGTTAGCAGAGAAGTAAACGTACAATTCGAGTCTTTTCCCTTGATATAAAACATGATAATTACCTATGGATCATCTTTGTGCTATGCAAGAAAGCCAACCCAGAGAGAATATGGCGAGTGAAATGGCGAATCACAGATTCTGTAATAGCTCCGCAATGTTCATTTACATATTTATTTATTGATCCAGGATGAACATACTCCAAGTATATGTAAAAGCGATCATCATTCTGGTCATAAACATTTAATTAGTCAGATTTGTGACCAATGAGAAGCAACTGGTATAACCAATATAATATAACAAGTACTGAAGAAATACTCACTATCTCACTGCCAAAATACTGCACAATGTTTGGGTGCTTTAGTTGACTGAGGATTTTTATTTCCTGGTGCAACAAATATGATTAATAATGGAAGTAGATAATTAGAAAGACAATTGAAACATCTACAAATCTAGAACTGAGATAAGGTCTCTTTGCAAGTCCTCTATACAAGAAATAGAATAAGTAAAAGCATGAACTGAAAACCCCAGAGAACATTGGTGATTGCAGTAATTTTGCCATGCGGGATTTTCATAGAGAGAGACAAGTGGTCTTAGGTCTTGAGCACCAGGGAAAGAGAACTATGCAAGAGTGTAAATAGTCGTTGAAAATGCCATTTATTGGAGCCTAGAGTTAGGACCATCATGTTGTAAGAACCAACCATGTTCTTCCCCTTATCAAATCGTTATAGAAACTCAACTAAATTAATACTTAATCCCAACTGGCTGGGGTTGGTTCCATGAATTCTTCATCAGCTAATTGGGTCTGGCACCATATATCTTCATTTTTCATTATACCTTTATAGTCAAGTTCTACAGAAAGTCAGAAAGCCCCCAAATTAACGAAGTCTAGCAAGTACCTGCTCCAACTGCTTTACACATTCAAGAGATTTAGGATCATCAGGAATGAGATCAACTTCCTTCATTGCACATAAAGCTCCAGACTCTCTGACATACAAATAAGGAAATGTTAGTTGTAGAAGACAGTTGAGAATCAATCATCATAACTTTACAAGGTCGCATACCTATTGGTTGCAAGGTATACGCTTCCAAATGTACCACGCCCAATGAGTTTTCCTTTTATCCATTGACCTGTAAAAGATGATATGCATGGTTGTTCGATCACATGCTGTATGGTGGTAGTTGATTGTGGTTGCATAGATGATTGTGGTGATAGTACTGCTCCTGGAGGAAGTGGCAAAGGGTGGGCACTGATCTCAGGCCTTTCCACATAACTCTCTGATACAAGTTTATGGTGTGAAGGAAACATAGTTCTGTTTGGACTTTTGTGTGAGGGATGGGAACTTTGGAGTATTGGGCCATGTAGAGGAGACTGATCAGGACCAGGCATGGTTCTCGTCGGTTGCACATTTGAATAACAACCAACATGGTTATGCTGATATTCTTGAAAAGCCAGAGAAGAAGGAAAGAGATCCCTAGAACTTAATCTTCGTGGGCTCCCAGCAGGACTTGAAAAAACACTAGTGGGAGCACTCCTAGCAGGAACTTTCAGCCTGAAGTTTCCATTGACACATTCACCATTTAAATCTTGAAAGAATCCTTGACAATAATTGTTTGAAAACTTGAGTGAACTTGGGGTGACACAAGTTGGAAAAAGCTCCCGAGCGTTTTGTCTTTGAGGGCTAACAACAGGACTTGAAAAAACACTTGTCTGACAGCTCCTGGCAGGAATATTCAGCTTCAAGTATTAATTATTGGATTCGACATTTACATCTGGGGAGAATCTCATGTGATAATTGCTAGAGTAAGTTTTGTTGAAATCATAGCAACATTATCTACGTTCTTCCTGATTGTTTAGTAGAGCAAAAGTTACTATAACAGATGAATAACGTGATAGAATAGACCTATATCAGATACATAAAGCATGTTATTTGTTAAACTTTCCATTGTCTTGTAATTCAATCATGACTCAGAAGATAGATTCAATTTATAACAAATAAAATTTTCAAAGCTGGAGCGTCGCTCTTGTTGAGCCACATCATCATTTTTATGTTAAATCTCAATAAATTTCATTATCTAAGTTTTAGGGGGTTGCTTGGAAAGTTATCTCATAATTTCTCATAATTTCTGGACCAAACATCACTCAAACACAAAACATTTTTTCAATTTCAAATCTTCAACTTTTTCATCTAATCATTTACCTAACTATTATAATTTTTTCAAACTTCCAAACAAAACAATACAATTTTCTCAAATTTCAAAACAAAAATAACATTAAAAAATATATTCAAACAATATTTTTATTCAACATTTTCTCTCTCATTTCCCAAAATCCAATAAAACATCTTAACTTTAACTATTTCACTACTATTCACATAATTCTCATCCCATTATCCAAACATGCCAAATTTATTCGAAAAGTCATCTTTATAATACTATGAAATTTAGAACTCAAAATTTTGACACTTCCTCTTTATTCTATGACTTTTTTTTTTTTTTTGAAAGAAAAAACTATGGACAAGAAAGAATCACAGACTACTTACCCAAAAATATAAGAAAGAATCACAAACTGCTCCAATATTCATGCAAAAACAAATCGATTGCTCAAACAAGTTTACTTTGTCTTATTATTTGACAAACAGGTAGTTGTTTATTTTGTTCATTTGTTTACTTTTTCTTATTCATTTGTTCATTTTTTTTTCTATCAAAAAAAAAAAAGTACGTCGTTATGCGGTTGATTCTTAAGATAATGTGTAGTGAGTCTTGTTGCTGCAGTTGATCTTGCTGTCTATTATTTTTCGATTATTAATTGTAGAAGATGATATAAAGAGGAAGAAAGGTCGGACTGAGGAAAAGCAAAGAAGAGTTTGAGAGAGACAGAGAGCGTGTGCGTAGCTGAAAGTAATCGACTTCCAATCTCTGGGTCACTCATGGGGGGGCATATAGAGAAATAGGTTTGAGACCCACTTCGGGTTTTCCTCAGTACTGCAAAATGGTAGCGAGAACCCCACAAAAGCAAAGGACACTCTTTGTGCTCCTCAATGGAGACGCCAATCTGGTTGCCAGTCTCGAAGGAGAGAAAGACCGGCGAAATTTCGAGGCAGCTGACATCTTTGGTGACTTCTGGGTCAAGCTCTTAGGCCTTGTCGGAGAAAGAGACCCCACCACCGGCGGGCTCTTGATCTTGACTTGAAACTTGGAAGAAGCCGAGGACGGGGACTTAATCAAGAACTTATGTGATGTCTCTTTGTTTCTTGCTGTAACGGGAGACCCTGTCTTGCAGAAATTCTGTTGCTTTGCAGAAGCTGTAGACAGGAACAATGGGTTGGGGAATAGAACGGTCTTTTTCACCCACGGCCTATTCTTTGGGGATACCCTATTTGCCAAGTATCGGTTGTTTTCTTTTCCCAGTTCTCTGACCTTTGGAGGTGAAGAAACCTTGAAGTTGATTCGTGATCGCGCCCTTTGGAGTGATGGTGAATCAGACTCCGATCGAATTAATTGCAACTTGTTTTGCTTCTCCCTCTTTCTTCTGCTCCTTAATTCCGTGTTTTCGAGTTGTGGCTTCTGGTTTCTCCGATGAGTTACCGGAGTTTTTGGATCTTCAAGGGTGGTTTTGTTGGCAACTGCTGCTGCTATTTCTCTCGCAAATTGGCTTGCTTGTAGAATTTCTCCCAACTGTTTCTCCTACAAATATTGCTGGTAATGACATCCTGCGCCACTCACCTGCTGGTTGAGGAGCTGGAAACTTCCCTGGAGATATCTTGGAAGCAGCATTCTTGATCCTTACAGACTCTTGCTTGCACCTGAGACTAGTCCTCAGATAGCCTCTGGTACTTCAAGGGCTGAGACTCACCCCGGAGATCACCTTTGTCCCGCCTGCCACGGTATACTGCAGCTCCTGCAACCTAGCCATACACCTATCCAGCTTTTTTCCAGTTTCTCTGAGTAGGGCCGGATTGAGAGACGCTACCATTTTCGTCTGCTTTTGTGGTGTTCTCGCTACCATTTTGCAGTACTGAAGAAAACCCGAAGTGGGTCTCAAACAGCCTATTTATCTATATGCCCCCCCATGAGTGACCCAGAGATTGGAAGTCGATTACTTTCAGCTACGCACACGCTCTTTGTCTTTCTCAAACTCTTCTTTTCCTTTGCTTTTCCTCAGTCCGTTTCCGAAGTAATCTTTATTCTATGACTCTTTACCTTTCTTCCTCTTTATATCATCTTCTACAATTAACAATCGAAAAATAATAGACAGCAAGATCAACTGCAGCAACAAGACTCACTACACATTATCTTAAGAATCAACCGCATAACAACGTACTTCATGACAAAACAAATGAACAAAATAAACAACTACCTGTTTGTCAAAGAATAAGAAACAATAAAATTAATTGCAGAAGAGAAGACATGGAAGTCCAACAGAAATGGTTCATATATCTCAACACCTAAAAGGAAGGCAAAGAAGGATAAGCTTTCTACCTCCCCAAGGAAGAGGCCGACCCTTCTTTCGGTGATCCGAGACGAGCATGCCCTGAATTCAATGCCGTTGACTCTGGTCTCCAACTTGAAGACAATTCAGGAAGCGGCAACCTTTGCGGCACCGCTGAGCATGACCAGTGCTCCGATTCACCCCATGAATGCGATTTCTTGGGCGAACCAGGCGGCGATAAATACGACCCTTCACTCAACTGCAAGCCGAGGTCTCGGTCACTGGCGTGCCGGAGTTTCCTCTGCCGAGTGAGCCGCCTCTGGGTAAACGATTGTGTTTGTCCCCGCCTCGTGGGTAAAGCACCATCACCGTGCGTCGGAGCAGAAACAGAAGGAGATGAAGATTTCAAAGAAGAAGAAGATGGTGATGATGATGATGATGAAGAAGAAGATGAAGAATGCTTGAAAAAAGAAAGCATTTGGGAGCTAAGGAAAAATGGCGAAACCCAACATGCAGAAAGTGCTGAAACTCAAACGTTTAACCCCCATATCTTGGTAAGCCAGATGGGAAACATCTAAGAGCTTTCATGCTTCGTTTACTCATCTCGATTTTCTAATTTGAATTGTTTGGGTCAAACAGTTGGACCTCAGTTGAAGAAAGAAAACTCAACAAACATGCCTAGAGCTTATCTCTCAAAATTTCTAGTCCTTGACAAAACTCGACCGGAGACATGGGTTGGATAAATCGGGGGTCAGAAACATGACAGCCCAGAATGTCTACGTATGCTGTGACCTACACACAAAAGGGAAAATTGTGGATGCCGCTATCGCCCCAAGTCAAGAACCAATAAGATTTTGGGTGAGCAAAGGACAAGCTATAAAAGTCAAACCAAACACCTTGTGTGTGTACGGCAGATGATACTTTGGGAAGGTATTGAGCTTCTTCTTGTCTTTACGTCATTGAGATTGTCAACCACGTGCGCGATAGTGAATAGTCTATAGACAGACCGCATCAAAGGCCATGTCCATGTTAGCGTTGGGATTGGCTTCAACCAAAAATCTAATTAAATATAAAATATGATAAATTTTATCAAAATATATTTGGATTGGATTAGTTAAAATGATAAGCGAAAATTTTGGGCTATAATAAATAGACGGGTTTCTTTAAATTTGAAGGGTTACTGTTTATCAAGTAAATTTATTTTTTATTTACGTTTAATCTCCAACTGACTTTTTTATTTTCATTTAATCTCTAACAGATGTTTAATCTATACGAATATTCTTCAATTTTGTGCATGCAGTATCCCATAATAGTGTAGAAAGCTGTGATTTTGTCCAGTATCCCAAAAACAAAGATCGTTTTGTAATAATAATGTAAGAATCAAATTAAATTATTAATTAACATATGATTAGTTTAATTATAAAATATGAACAAAAAAATTTATTAAAAAATAATATAATATTATCATTGTGATGAATTCAATAGATAATCCAATATGAGATTATGGTTAAAGAGGTTTTGGATTCAAATAGCTAAAATAATATAATATTAATATTTTTATCAAATTTTGGAGATGACTTTGATGAAGACAATGTTAATGCTCTATAAGTGTTGTCAACTTCTCATTGGCTTTGAAGCATTTTGCAAGATTTGTACGAGTCCCACTTCATCATAAATAATATTTTTTTAATTCAAATTTCAAACACAAAAAATTAAGAATCGTTAGAGAAATAATATTTTGTTAGTTATAAAAAAATTGTGGAAAAATATTTTAACCATGAGTTTTCACAAAAATAAAACTTATGAATTGACAAAATTTATATGATAAATTAGATTGTAAAATGATTTTTATTGTAATGTAGATTTAGGTCTCATTTGGATATAAATCTCAAATCAATAATATTATTAAAAAATAATATTATAACAATATTTTATTCAACTTTCATCTAAAGCCAGCTCATCTCATCTCACTATCTAAATTGGACCTAACGTATCACATGAAATCACACTAATTTATAAGTTTAACTTTAAAATATCTCTTTATAGTTATAGCTTTTTCTCAAAATTGTGTATTGATTATATCTTTATCATTGTTTAAATTTTAAAATTTGTCTATTGCATCTACCATTTTCATAACACTATAGTAAATTCATAATTCCCATGCAACTTCTTCCCTTATTTTGGGTTACTTCTTTTTAAAAGAACTGATAAGATTCGTATGTGATAATGAAAGGTAGTATATGTGAGGATTGAAATAAATTGTGCAGTAACTTTTTTGGTAGAAAATTATATACATACAATTATTTTTACAATCTTTTACATAATTTTATAAAATAATATCATTTTAAAAAATTTTGTTAATTTAAAATATATTTATATAAAAGAAATTATAAAAAATTGTAGGTATATAATTCCTCTTCTTACTGTGCAAATTATCCTAAAATCGAGTAGGCATATGTTATCATGCATGCAGTACAAACTACAAATTTTTTTCTCAAGTTCACACCAGTTTATTCTTTGTACTTTGTTGTTTTATTATTATTCTTTTTTCCAACAAGTACTGCACCATACAATATATATCACTTTTAAAAGATTTGTAATTTTTGAGCAATTTTTATTAATTTTCTTTTTAAAAAAATGAGTAAATTTGAAATTTATATGAAAACATTATTTTTTAATAATAAATCTCATTTTTTTTAAAATAAATGTACGAGACTTACACACCTCTAAAAATATTGTAGGTTTTGAACTTTAGATACCTAACATAAGAGAAAAATAAAATAAAAATATAGACATCAAACTTTCTTGTTGTAACATATAAATAATAATAATAATAATAATAATGGGAAGGACAGAAATAAACAAGATGTTGGAATGAAAGAAAAGAATATGAAAACTTCCAAATACTAAAACTATCACTTTCATAAAACTTTTTATTTCATCTCATCATTATAGTTTTTTCAAATTTTCACACAAAATAAAATAAACAATTTAACTTTTTCAAATCTCAAAATAAAAATAATATTAAAAAAATATATCTTAACAATATTTTATTTAACTTTCAACTTTTATCTCAATTCATCTCATCTCCGAAAACAAACGAGGCCAATGGCTGAAACATATATACAAGGAAATAATGGAGAAACAACAATTAATGGAAAAATATTCATATCTCCAATTTTCTCGATGCCTTTCTTTCTTTCTTTCTCATTTTATTTCAGAGACGTACTTTGACCAATGAGCCAATCTTGCAACTTTATTGGTAACTTTACATGAACTTAGGGAACTCAAAAGAAAATGTATATTAATTTTATAAAAAAAAAAAAAAAAAAAAAAAAAAAGAAGAAGAAAGAAACAAAGAAACTTATATATATTCAAGAGGTAGGAATGTGTGTGAAGTTTCCCCGTTGAGTCTTGACCAATGAAAATGCATGGGTCAGTTGATTAAGAAGCCTATTGACTATTATTATATATGATATATATCATGTGCAATCCCGACCACATAATTAGGTTAGGAAAAAACTCAAAGAATATCTTCATTTACACCAATATATACTAGTATTGATATCATTGGATAAAGTCATGGATATTATTACCACAGATCATGATACGTGTATGTAATGTAAAAAATATTCAAAATGTGTTGGAAATAAGATCAGTATTCCTCCTATGCAAATATGTTACAATGAACTTATAAATGTCGTATAGCAAGTAAATATATATATATATATATATATATATATATATATATATAATTTATCTAAAGATTTTTACACTACATACTATTCATATGATATAACTTGATTTAAAAGACAGTATTAGAAGAAAACTATTTATTTATGGTCAATTATTTTCTGTAAAAATAATTATTTCATATTAAAATGAATCTATTTTCGTCATAAATAATCATTCTCGTCATAAATAATCTATCAGAAATATTATTTTTCTTGTAGTGAGATAAACATTAAAATTTATATATATATACACACATGAAATGGCGTGCGTAATGTGAATACTTGTTTGCATTCTTTATTTTAAGATGAAAGGTTTGAACAAATACTTGAGCAAAATGATAAGGATGGGTTGTTTTATTAAAACAAAAGAATTGACTTCTTGTTAAAACACAAGTCATGATCTCAAATCCTCCTTGAACTAGAAATAGTACTCTTGCCGATCATAGCTAAAACGACTTACATTTTATTTTTTATTTATTTTTACAAACAATTATGGAATACTATCAAGGAAGACGTGATCAAATCAAATATCCAATCTTCCTTCTTCGTCAAGTTTTTCATCCTCAAAGAAATCAATCACATTCAAAATATCTAAAGTGAATGACTCGGTCAATATGAGTTAATTTAGACATATTAACTTAAGAAGGGTTAAATCTACGTGCAAATTATGTACAAAAAAGTTTATAGTACACTGATGTAGTTAAATAATATAATATTTTAGATCTACTTTATAATAAAAATAATTTTATACTCTCTATGCTCCATCTGATCAAGTACTCGAATTGAAGTCTGAGCTCTTGCAAGTAATATCTAGTGAATCCTTGCGCTTGCTTCCTTCTAAGGCTCGAACGGAAGTCCGAGCTCTTGCAAGAATGATGCCTAATGTAATTCCATCCTCTCTTCACTCTCAGGATTCTGATTTTCATTTTCATTGTTCTGGTACAAAGACCTATCTTTTCACTTTTAAATGGAGTGAAGCTAACGCTTAAGGGCTGAAGGGAGAATAGATGAATTGTATAAGCCCCTTACTCTTCCTCAAGGTTTCAAAGGTGGAGTTAAGGCAACAAGCGTAGGTGCTTCGGTTTACAATAGCAAGTAATCAAGCATGTGTAAAGAAAATCCGTCTTGGTAGGCGCAAGAGATCAAGCAAAGCATGACGGTCTTCAATCTAGTATTCTTGTAGTTCAAGAGTGAATGAGAAAGTGCAAGGCTAGCTGGCAGCTATTTGAACTTCTTGTAGTTTCGCTCATATTTTGTTGGATCTAATTAAAGGAAAACATTACTTCTTTAGTACACTCATTCGAAGATATTCAAAATCCTGCATTATCCCTCTCTCCAAAGACAAAAAGAAGAAGGAACAAAAAAAAAAAAAAAAACTCCTAGGTTGAGCCTATTGATCAGTTGATCTTTTAGGCTGCGTTTAGATGTTGAACTACGTTGAGTTGAGTTGAGATGAAAGTTGAAAATCGAATAAAATATTATTAGAATATTATTTTTTAATATTATATATTATTATTTTGAGATTTGAAAGAATTAAATTATTTATTATATTTTATTTTAGAATTTAAAAAAATTGTAATGATTAGATAAGATAAATTGAGATGGCTTAGGAATCCAAACTGTTAGGAAAAGTTTGAAAATATGATTGTTAGAAAAAGACCGGAAAACGTTATTGTTGAAAAGAGATAATTTCATTTCTTTTTTAAATTATGACTTTTGGGAAGAGGCGATTTTTCAAGAAGGCAAAAAAAAATAATAATAATAATAATAATAGTACCATTAAAAGGAGAAAAAGGTTTTACCATTGAGATGATACGATTTTTATTCAAATATGGCCATTTGGGAAGAGATGGTTTAAAACAAATTATCATTAAGAAGAGACAGATTTTAAAAACACTTTCATTAGTGAGAGAGAAATAATTTAATTTTTTTTATTATTGTACATTGTTAGAGATGAATTGTTTAAAGCACAAGTCTTAAAAAAATATGAATGCTAAAAAATAAAGAAAAAATATTTTAATAGAGTAGAAAAAAAATAGAAATTAGGATTGGGCCTGTAACCCGGCCGGCCCATCTCACTTGGGGATGGACAAGCAACCCATCCGGATTTTTACCCGCATAGCCATATAATATATATGTTTACAAAAAATACATCTATATAAACTAAAACCCTAATTTCTCTCTCTCTCTCCCTCCTTCTCTTATCTTCCTCTCTTTCCTCTCACACCAACACCCCTCTCATCTTCTCCTCCTTCCCCTCCTCTTCTTATTCTTTGCTGCTTACTCTCTTCCTTTCATTCTTCTCCTCCTAGTCCTATTCTTCTCTAAAATCTCCACACCCACAGCCAAGCAATGGTTGCGTGTCACGGGTCGTCACTGCATCAATTTCAAAGGCCAATCGTGGTCATGGGTTTTCGCAAATACTCACAGGCCATGGCGCGACCATGGTTCTTTGTGCAAATCCACGACGCGATTGTGGTTCTCTATGCATTTCTTTGACTTAATATGTTTTTTGTTCGACCAATGTATTATTTTGTTGAATTAGTGCATTTGGTTTTGATCTATAGATTTGGAGGTTAGATATGTTGCTTTGGTGGTTGGATCTATTGATTTGGTGGTTGAAAATATGTTTGATGAATTCTGGGAGGGTGGTGCCCACTAGGGGTGTAACGGGTCCAGTCCGGTCCAGTTTTGGATAAAATTTAGGATCGAACCGGTATTCAAAACCAATTACGCACCGATTACCCTCCTAAACAGGTACCTCTAGTTTTCAATTCGGTTTGTCAGTTTTAATAAAATGCAAATTTCTCATAAAAAATCTATTTATTAAAAAAAAAAGCTTTAAAAAATTTACTTTATTAAAAATCTGTTACTATTTACAAAAATCTGCTTTATAAAAAAATTCTGCTATGATATAATGATACTAATACTATATGCTATACATTATGGAATATATATTATATAATAATACATTGATACTAAATTATTACTAATATTATATACTATACTAATAGTGATATTAATACTAACATATTAAGTTAATTATACTGTTATACATATATTATATACTAATACTATATTATACTATTATATTGTTACTACTACATATAGTGTATATATGTATATATATGTGTGTGTGTGTGTTATAATGACATAGTGATACTAATACTATATGTTATACATTATGGAATATATATTATATATTATATAATAATATATGGTCATAGTGATAATTATATAATAGTTTATATATAATTATAATTTATAAAGATTATATATAATATTAAAAACATTTAATTTAAATATATATTATAGTGAACCGGTCCAGTCCTAAAAATCATAAAACCGGAATCGGTCCGGTTTTGGCATTTTAGAAACTGGTTCCGAACCGGACTGGACCAGTCCAAAAACGGACAGTTCCACTGGTTTGGGCAGGTTCGGACCGATTTTCAGTTAAAATTTACACCCCTAGTACCAACATATGCGAAACGGTGCCGGGAAGCGAGGCTTGGAAGAGTCCGCCCCATCTAGGAGGGTAGCAACCCTAATAAAAATTGAGATACAAAGAGTTTTTAGAAGGTAAGTAGTTAAAATAGAGAAAAGAGTGGTGTTTTGCTAAATTTTGGCAAAACTTGTAAAAAGCTTAATGTGGATGCTCTAAATATGGGATCCTATTCTAGAGAAGTCAAAAGTGTTCCCTATTATGAAGAGCGGATGTGGGAAGCTTTTGCAGCAAAGTTAAAGACTTCCTCAAATTATAGAGAGCATCAAGTGTCGATGCTCTAAGAGCATTCACAGCCGATTAGGCAAAGTCTAGTTTAGTTAATAAAATGTGAAAAAAGTGGGTTAAATTTGAGTTCCTATTTGGAACGGTCTAGCTAGTTTTGGGCGTTTAATAGCCCTCAATCAAAATACAACACCTAAGCAAGTCTACACTTAAAAATACAAAACTTTTAACACCAAATATGCCCCTCTCAACCCTCCAAATCTCACATTCGCAGCTGAGTGCATGACCTTTGCTCAACCACCCACGGACCACCTTCATCCTCTTCGTCTCTGCCCCAGATCGATGCCTCAATCCCCGATACCACCGTTGATGCCTCAAATCAACTCAAATCAAAATTTGATGAAGTTGGATTTTTACACAAAGAAATCAAATCATAGATCCAAACATGCATCAAATAATCACAAAACCCATTTGAATCACCTTTTGTTTTGAACAAAAAATCAGAGCATCAAACTGACGACGGTGGTGAGGACAACAATGCAAACGACGTCGTATTCGCCGAGTTAGCCTTCATCAGGATGAGAAAAGAAGAACCGGTTCGCCTTTTTTTGGGGGGGGAGGGGGGGGGTTCTGAGAGCGGGTGGTTAGAGGGCTCGCGCCGATGCGAGGTGGTGGGGGGAGGGCTCGACGCCGGTGCTGTGAAAAGGAGGAGGGTTCCAGGAGCATATTTCACTTGCCCATGGGGGGTGCTGTAATACCCCACAATTTCGCGTATTTATTTTTTGTGAAGGATTATTTTAATTAACTTAAATATTAATTCTCTTGTTTTAAATTTATCGAATTTCGGGTTGCATTTATATTATATTTTTTTTTAAGTTGTGAAATTTATTTTGATGTGCTTGCTTGTTATTAATTATTGTTTGCATTTAAATTTGCTTTTTTCCTTAATGAATAATTTTATTGCTGGACTTTAATTATTTTATTTTATTAATTTTA
Source organism: Juglans hindsii (assembly GCA_003123825.1). Classification (NCBI taxonomy): domain Eukaryota; kingdom Viridiplantae; phylum Streptophyta; class Magnoliopsida; order Fagales; family Juglandaceae; genus Juglans; species Juglans hindsii. The sequence goes on along the minus strand of QEOW01002958.1, from coordinate 929,682 downwards.
AGTTTTATTTTTATTTGGCTCTTAAATTATTTTTATTGTGTATTTTTCTTTTGTTGGACCCTTCTATTTTCGAACTGGGCCTTTTTGTGTGTTTTATTTTTTTTCCTTCTGGGCCTAGCCCTTTTGGTCCCCAGCCCAACCCGTGACAAACCCAGCCCAGTGATTTCCCCTCCCCCCCCCCAAACGGCGTCGTTTGGTTCAGCCATAGGGTTTCTTCTTCTCTTTTCTTCTCTTGTGCTGCTGCATCTCCAACTTCCATTTTCAGTTTTCTTTCCCCTTCTTCAATCCGTGCGGCGCAGCTACTGCTTCTCCTCTTCTCCTTCATTTTATGTCATTCTTTCCTCTATTTTTCATTGAGTTGCTATCTGTAGTGTTCACTCTTCCTCTCTACCTTGTTTTCGGATTTTTCTTTTCCCTCCGCAAGTCAGCAAACGCCACCACTCATTCCTCCATCTTCGGCTGGTGATGTTTCCATTTCCATATCTTTTCCTCTTTAGCATATATTTTTCATATGTTTTTCTCTCCATTTGCAGGTCTGTTCGTGAGCCTCCATTATTGTGCTTTCTCTTAACTCTCCCTTACTAATTTCGTGGCTCATGCTTGTGATTTATTCCCATTGCTTTCCCTTTTTGGTTTGGTTCTTCACTGTCTTGTTGTGTTTTATTTTTTTTGTCGTGCTCTGTTTTTGCCATAAAACTTGTAAGCTTCACTCGTATCTTGGTGATTTTGGTGCTTGCCGTGAGTGTGTGTTCTGCTATTGCTTGTTGCCTCTCGGTTTCCCTTGAGTAAGTCTTTGCCATTGCTCATCTCCTGATTTTCTTGTCTAGTGATAGTTTCTTAAGAAGGAAATATGCATATGTTTGTGAATCTCGGTTACTCTAATAATATTAGGTGTTTTACCACTTTGCCTTCTTTGGAACATATGAGTTGATATTATGCTCATTGAATCTGAAAACTTGAGTTTTGCTTTTGCGTGGGTTATAGTCCATTCTGGGCACAGATGTATGGGCTTATAAACTAAGCCAATGTACTGGTGCTTTAAGCAAAATATTTACAAGTTGATCATGTTGTAGTTTTTATATGTTAAATTCACTTTGTATGAGTTTTGTTTTTAAATACAAATTGAATAAATATTTGAAAGATATTATAAGTATTAATATTTTTTAGAAGTACGTAGTGGTGTAGGATTTCTATTTTGAACTCTTTAAAGAGATACCGATTAGTCTATTTTTATTAAATGAAATATTTGCCCTCCTACTTTAATCAGTTTTGTTTTAACGAACCTTTAAACCAGCTATGTATTTTACGACATAATTGTATCTATTGCTAATATTATTATGCAATTTTAGAAATATTCTGAGTTTATACTTATGAGGATATTGAGGAATTTAGGAAGTGATAGTATTTTAGAATTAAGAGAAATCTTAAATTTTTGAGGAACTAAAATAGGTACTTCAAGTGTAATATGAGATTTATCTGTTCACTGAAGATTAATTTGAATTACATGAATTTTTATAAGTGACGATTGACAATTGTTCAGCACTGTTGTGGAGAATTTTTGAATAAGCTAAGAAGTCCAGGTAAGCGGGGTTCCTATGCTAGGCTTTATACGAATTATTGAGATTAAGGTTGACTTTCTGAAAACTTTGCATATTTTGTGATGAAATGAGAACTTGGGAAAAACCAACCTCGGTCGTTTATTTGCATTACTCATGAAGTCTGTACGAAAAAGGGAAAATATTTTCTGACATGCATTGTGTAGACATGAGCTAAATTTTGTCATGCTGTCTCTGAAATCTGAAAAAGAACGATATTGAGGATACGAAAAATTATGCATTGATTTAGAAAGATGCTCCGACTTTTGTTTTCAATATGTGAGAATGATCTGAATTTCAATACTCTGTTTTGATATAATGTGGCATATGAAAAACCTTTGGCATGACTTTCTGATTCTGTTTTGACTCTAACTCTTATTCTGATATGTGATTCTGATTCTATTTTGTTCTGATATGTGGCCTTGTCACGGGATAGAATAGTGACCTCTGGCCCTGTCACGGGATATAATAGTGATCTCTGGTCCTGTCACGGGATACAATAGTGACCTCTGGCCCTGTCACAGGATATAATAGTGACCTCTGGCCCTGTCACGGGATATAATAGTGACCTATGGCCCTACCACGGGATATAATAGTGAATTTCTATTCTGAGTGCAGTCGCTTTGATATTCATGGTGATTTATGTTCTGCTTGGCTTTCTGCAGAATGCACAACCCTATCATGGGGGTTAAACATGGTCTCTGTTCTGATATGATATGATAAGATGAGGATGTTCAGTCATGTTGTGCCAAATGAGTCTTTGAATATGAAAAATTGGTTTCTGAACATGAAATGTTTGAAATATCGCTCTGATTTTCTGATAATATGTATTTTTGAGATGTGCATAATGAAAACTGAAATGTTTTATTTCTTCTGCATTCTGAACTCTGTGAAAATGCTCATGTTTACATACTAGCATATGTCCTCTGCTTACTGAGTTGTTGATAACTCACTCCTTATCTCCATAACATTTTTCAGATATTTTTATGATCCAGCTGGAGAACAAGAACATGAAGTATTGGAACAGTCTGATGATCATAGATGAATGAGTGCTAAGGGTACGAGTATTTTTGGAGGATCTTATTTAGTAGTTTTACCTCTAGCTGTTATTTTGGTACGGCAAGTTATGATTAATTTGGGTCTTTGTAGAGACGTTATTTGTTATATTGAGGTTTTTGTTTTGTTTTTATGTGGAAGGATACGGATTTTTGGATCGAAGAAATAAGTTAAGTATTTTGCGGAGTTTTTGTTTATTTATTATTGATTCTTGGAGATGTTCTTGAGGAATAAGAGTTAACTCTCCGGACCTCCGGGAACGGGGCGTTACAGGTGCTGGTGGGATGGGTTCGCCTTAGGGGGGTTCCGTGAGTGGGCGTTTCTGAGAGAGGGTGGGTGGAGGGCTCGACGCCGACGTGAGATGGTGGGGGAAGGGACCGACGCTGGTGCGAGGTGGTTGCGAGAGGGGGGGAGGAGGAGGAGAAGAATTTCGAAAGGGGGAGAAGATTTATGAATCCTCTATGGTGCATTTACAATATTGATAAAATAAAACTCATACGTGGCACTTTTTGATTGAATGATTGTTATTTGAAGAAAAACAGTTCGACCGGTTCAAAGTTTTTCTCTAAATTCAACTTCAGCCGGCTGGCAGTAATAGCTTTGACCTATAAAACATAATGGCATTGTGAAAATAACATTATGATGTAAAGGACCTCGTTTGAATTCAAAACTCACTTCAACTCATCTCATCTCATTATTATAAGTTTATCAAATTCTCACACAAAATATAATAAATAATTCAACTTTTTCAAATCTTAAAATAATTTTCTTAAATTTTCACGCAAAATATAATAAACAATTCAATTTTTATTCTACTATTTACAAACCATCTCAATTCATTTTAACTCATATCTAAATCTAAACCACTTTTGTCAATGAATTTCAAGAATTTACAGTGTATATAGTACAAATTGTGAAAGAAGTATATTGCCAAAGAAAGAATGATCTTTAAAAAAATGATGAGCCATAAAAGTAATAATTGAGATTCAATAGAAAATAAATTTATAATGAAGTGAATGAAAGTTGAAAGAGAAATGAACTAGAAAATTAATGACCGTTGGAAGAATGTGTTTTTCAAGAATATGACCATTAGATAAGGACATCATTTGAATGGTAACGATTATCAGAAAGTTTTCAAGTTTTAAAAATTCTTACCGTTAAAATAAGACAAATTTTGAAAAATATGATTGTTAGATAGAAGAGTTAACGATTTTGAAAACAATATCGTTAGGGAAGAAAAATTGTTGTAAATATGATTGTTAGAGAAATATAAAAAAAAAAATCATAATATTTAAAAAAATATAGATTTAAGGATACGTTTGGAACTTAAAATCATCTCAATTTATCTCAACTCATCATTATAATTTTTTTAAATTTCAATATAAAATATAATAAACAATTCAATTTTTAAAATTTTTAAATAATAATAATATTAAAAAATAATATTCTAATAATATTTTATCATCTCAACTCAACTCAGTTTAACATCCAAACATTAGAAAAATATAACACTTAGAAGAAAAAGAATTTGAAAATTATGATTGTAAGAAAAAGAATAAAAAAGTCAAAAAATAATATTTGGACTAAAATAATAAAATTGAATAGCTAATATAGAGAGAGGGGGATGTAGTCCTTGAAACACCTTAATCGTAAAATCAGAAAAAAGTACAAGTTTTAGTTAGAGTAATTCTACGTACAACTATAAAGTGTGTAAATACCGCGTAATCAATTTGAAAAATAGTAGAGTCTATTATTAATTTTTTTTTCATGTACATCCATGTTTTATTCATATTTTTTAAAACGATTGCGTAACGATTGTACAATTCAACAAATATCTTTTCTCTTTGGTTAAATTCAACTAAAATCTTAGCTAGTGGGCTGGCAATGCTCTAAATGGCTTTCACATTTGGCGAGCTATAAGGACTACTTGGCCAAAATTTCATATATATATATACACACGCCAACACAAGCATCCTATATCTTAATGGCATAATAAAATAGATGGATTTGGGTTTGTAGCAATAAAAATCCTATATTTACTTTTGTAGTTCTTCAAATAACTTTATACATATTTTATAAAATCATGACCATTGAGAAGAGAAGATTTTAGAAAAAGAAAAGAATTATTTTCTTACAAAAAATATTACTTTTAGAAAGCAATAGATTTTGAAAATATTAAGATTAGGGAAACATAAATAATTTTGATTTTTTTTTATCACGAGTAATATCCGGAGATTAATTTTTTTGAAATATAACCATTAGAGCCAAATATGAGCTAAAAAATTAATTAAAAAATATACAAATAGAGTAAAAAAGAAATAGAAAGTGAGATGTAGAAGATTTTGAGAGGGGTTAAAATAGTAAAAATGATACTTTTGGGCTAAGATATATCAAATTTCTAGCAACCCAATGTCATGCTCTTAGACGAGGACATCATTCAAGGGCTATTGGGCCGTATGGCTTCAATGGGCCTTTGCAGCCCATTTACACAACACATTTAAATCGTGCTTCG
>QEOW01002958.1:899299-922408 GCA_003123825.1 Juglans hindsii | reverse complement strand
TAATTATAATTTACATTTTATAGCCTAATACTAATAGTCTAATATTATTAGTTGATTGTTTAAAGAGAAGGTTTCCTTATTAAAAACATATCAAGAGGTGTTAGGGCAGTTTTTTTTTTTTATTATTATTAATAGCTACAAATTTTGGAATAAAAGTATAAAACAGATTTTTTTTAAAGTAGTTTTTTTATAAACAATTTTTTTTTTCTTTTTACAAATTTGCATTTTATTAAAACTGAAAAACCAGATCGAACCGGACCGGAACCGATAAAACTGGATGTACCGATTTAGGGGAGTCACCGGTGCGTAATTGATTTTTGAAAATACAAAATTAGTATATATCGGTTCGGTCCTAAATTTTGTCTAAAATCGAACCAGATTGGTTACACCCTTAATAAATATGATAAAAAAAAGTGTACCTGTAGTCATTGGAGAAAAGAGTGTAGCAATTCAGTCATCCACGTACAATATTCACTATTTGTAAAACAACAATCAAATGTGTGGAGACCATAAAATATATATATATTACCCGAATTCCAATTTTGCCCATCACAAAATAATGAAATTACATCATTTTTAATATGTTTTTACACGTGAATTGGGTTCCTACTACTTTAATGCTCATGATTTGACCAAAACCATGAATTTATAAAAAAATTTCAATAGCATAATTATATCATTTTATTAATCATACTTCCACATTGTCAAACATTATATTTAGCAATTATACATATTTATGATCTAATTATTAAAGAGTAATACTAGATATAATCAAATTTCTCACACCTTAGCCAAGGATGCTTTATTTTGTTCTAATGTAATCATAAATTTAGAATCAGTTACTTCATGTATTAGTTCTATTATAATCTCTGAACTAGTTTCTTCTTAAATGAATGCAAGTTCTTTATTTTAGAAAAAAAAAATGCTAGATACTCTTAATGGATGCTTAGGGAATGAAATGAGATGAAAAATATGTGAATAGTAGTGAAATGGTTTGTGAATAGTAATAAAATAGTTTGACTTATGATNAATTTCAATAGCATAATTATATCATTTTATTAATCATACTTCCACATTGTCAAACATTATATTTAGCAATTATACATATTTATGATCTAATTATTAAAGAGTAATACTAGATATAATCAAATTTCTCACACCTTAGCCAAGGATGCTTTATTTTGTTCTAATGTAATCATAAATTTAGAATCAGTTACTTCATGTATTAGTTCTATTATAATCTCTGAACTAGTTTCTTCTTAAATGAATGCAAGTTCTTTATTTTAGAAAAAAAAAATGCTAGATACTCTTAATGGATGCTTAGGGAATGAAATGAGATGAAAAATATGTGAATAGTAGTGAAATGGTTTGTGAATAGTAATAAAATAGTTTGACTTATGATGTGTTATGTTATTTTGGAAAAGGAAAGAAAAAGTTGAATAAAATTATTATAAAGTTAAAATATTGTTAAAATATAATTTTTTAATATTATACTCATTTTAAGATTTGAAAAAGTTGAATTATTTTTTGCGAAAGTTTGAAAAAGTTGTAATAATTAATTTGAAAAAATTATAATGATTAGTTTGAAAGTGTTTGTATTTGTTTGATGTTTGGGAAGTGAAAAGGCAAAGACAAAAACCACCGCACTTCTTCTTGGTGGTATGTGTATTGTATTTATATAATATTCTATACAATATGACAGTTAGATGATTTACAACAGAGTCAGACTATCCATCTATGTTATAGTTTATAATCAAGGGATTGCCTATAATCATATGATTGTGATATGGTGAGATTGGCTGAATTATTGGAGACTTGATTTTTGGATCCTTCTATAACCGTAATACCCCCCATCAAGCCTAGCGACTGAGAATCTTGGACGCGTAGCTTGGATCGCAAAAAAATGAAGGCAGGTTTGCCAAGGCTCTTTGTGAACACATCTGCAACTTGAAGATTAGTAGGAACATAACGAATGTGCAGCTCTCCGGAAGCCACCAGTTCTCTCACAAAATGATAATCCAAATCAATGTGCTTAGAACGTTTGTGAGAGACCAGATTAACAACAAGAAAAATGGAATTTTGATTATCACATAGCATTACCGGAGAAGAGACCGAAAGCACATGAAGATCACGAAGGAGATGACGGAGCCATTTAACTTCAGCGGTTGTGAGAGCCAATGCCCGATATTCCGATTCACAACTGGAGCGAGACACTGTCGGTTGCTTTTTTAGAGCTCCATGACACAAGATTACTACCAAAGTAAATTGCATAGCCAGATATTGATCGATGTGTGTCGGGACACCAAGCCCAATCGGCGTCAAAATAAGCAAGGATCTCCCGTGAAGAAGATGGAGTAAAAACCAATGCAAACCAAAGAGTTCCTTTAACGTAGCAACGAATTTGCTTAATTGATTGAAAATGAGAGACAGATGGCTTATGCATGTACTGACTGACGGCAGTGACGACATGAGCAATTTCCGAACGAGTGATAGTGAGATATTGAAAAGCTTCAACAACTAATCGGTGGAGAGAAGGATCATCAAAATCGGGACCAGCAGCCAATAGATGATGAGCGACCACCATTAGAGTACTGATCGGTTTGGAATCAAGTAGCTGGGCACGCTGGAGTATTTCATGGGCATACTTGGCTTGACTGAGAAAAAGGCCAGTACAGGTCCGATAGGCTTTTAGGCCCAAAAAATAGTTTAAGGACCCGAGATCTTTGGTAGCAAATTCACGGGTCAATTTGCCAATGAAATCATCAAGGAGAAACGAGTTGTTGCTAGTGATCACAATATCATCAACATATAGTAATAAATAAATTAAATCAGCACCTCTGAAGAGGACAAATAAAGATGAGTCGGCACGACTACAAGTGAAGCCCATAACCAAGAGAAAGGAGCTGAACCGATGAAACCAAGCACGTGGGGTTTGCTTGAGTCCATAGAGAGCTCGGCGAAGCCGACAGACATATGTAGGATTTTTGGAATCAACATAGCCGGGTGGTTGATCCATATAGACTTCTTCCTGCAAAAAACCATTGAGAAAATCATTCTTGGCGTTGAGTTGACGAAGAGGCCAATTATTAGAAACGATAAAGGAGAGGACAACCCGAACGGTAGAAGCCTTCACAACAGAGCTAAAAGTGATATGAAAATCAAGACTCGGTTGTTGAGTATACCCCTTTGTAACAAGACGAGCTTTGAGACGGTCCACGGTGCCATCAGATAAATATTTAATGCGAAAGACCCATTTAGAACCCACAACATTGTTATTAGGCAGTCTAGGAACTAGATCCCATGTATGATTCGTTTGAAGAGCTTGAATCTCTTCATCCATGACAGCAATCCAGCCTGGATGTTTTGCAGCGAATTAAAGCCTTTGGGTTCACGCATAGTGAGCAAAGAATGTAGTAGGCCATAGTTGGGAACTTGACTTAAATAAGAACTTTGGTTAGGCTTGAAGATTCCTGACTTGGCCCGAGTTTGCATGGGGTGAGTGCCAAGAAGAGGCGGGTGGCCCATTGCTGGTGTGGATGAGACTTCTACAGTGGGAGCGGGATCAGCAGGCAAAGAAGCAGATTCATTAGAAGACCCAGGCGGCTCAATAGAAGTATCATGCAAAATAGTAAAGGGCACAAGACTAACGGAGTTGTCAGTTAAACAAGGTCCACATGAAAGCGGTAATGGACTGGGTTGTGATGATAATGGAGCATCTGAGCTAGTAGTGGGCTCAAGAAATGCACTAACGGGAGAGCTATGCAAGGGCCTAGAACATAAATTCCCTTTGAAAGGATAATTAAGTTCATAAAAAATAACATGCCTGGAGATAAAAACTTGATTAGTGGAACGATCAAGACAACAAAATCCATGATGAGACATACTGTAACCTAGAAAAACACATGAACGACTGCGATGGGCAAGTTTGTGAGGAGCATAATCGCATAAATAGGGAAATACAAGACCAAAGGGATGAAAATTGGAGTAAGTTGGAGTCTTACCATACAGAATTTCATATGGAGATAGTCCATCAAGAGTAGGCATGAGTAACTGGTTAATCATGAAAGTGGTAGTGCTGAAAGCATCAACCCAAAATTTGAGTGGAACATGTGAGTGTAAAAGCATCGCTAAACCAGTTTCAGTTATATGACGATGTTTGCGCTCAGTAAGACCATTTTGAAAAGGTGTGTGAGGACATGATATTTGATGACGAATCCCAGAGTTAATTAAGTGATCTCGAAAAGTGTGATTGGTAAACTCAGTGCCTCCATCACTTTGAAATATTTTGATTTTAATAGAAAATTGATTTTCTACAAGCTTCTAAAATTGAATAAAGGTTCTGAAAAAAAAATCATATTTTAATTTCAAAGGATAGAGCCACGTAAAACGAGAATAATCATCAATAAATATCACATAATATTTAAAACCCGAGGTGGAATTGACGGGGGGATGGACCCCATAAATCACAATGAATAAGAGCCAATACATGAGAAGCACGTTTTTCAATTGGTTGGAAGGGAAGTCGGTGACTTTTTGCAAGTTGACAGCTAGAACAAACAGAAGGATTAGGAAGCAAAGAAGTCACAGATAAGTGACAATTTTTATTCAAAAAAGAAATAATAGAATGGGACACATGGCCCAGCCGAGCATGCCAAACATCAAAAGAGGCCCGAGGGCAATTATTAGAAAAAATAGAAACTAAAAAACAATGTCCACGCTCAAGCACATAGGGTCCATTCTCACGTCTTCTAGTTGCCACCACCTTTCTTGTGACTTGATTATATATGATAAAACGATCATTAGTAAAAGTAATGGAGAAAGAAAAATCTGACATAAGTTTATTAATGGAGATCATATTTTTTGTGAGGCCAGGCACAACTAAAACATCTTTTAAAAAAGAGAAGAGGTGGGGGAGGTGGTACTGGTGTGAGATATAGGGAGAGAGGCTCCATTACCAACAATAACACAGTTCTTACTAGAGTACGTGTCAACTTTGTCCAATTGAGCAACGTCATGAGTCATGTGCGCCGTGGCACCAGTGTCCGTGTACCAGTCGGAATCCTGAGTGTCATTCAAAGAACAAGAGGTGAAAGCTTCCACCAGGTTGGTAGCATTTGAAGCGTTGGAGGAACGGAGTAGCGCTCACAACAAAAAATGGCATAGTGCCCTTTTTCACAACAAATCTGGCAACGGATGGGGCAGTGACGTTAAGAGTGACCGCCTCCTCTTCCACGTCCACGTCCACCATGGGAGTTGCGGCCATTACCACTGTTAGAAGCATATGTGAATTTGTCACTGTGAGAGGCAGTAAAAGCAGTAGTAGTAGATCCCGTGGTGGGGGATGAGTCCAGTGATCTGACAAAAATTTCATAACTCTCTGCTTGGGGAACGACATCAGCAAATGAAGAAAGAAGAGTAATAGATAACTGAGTAGTAGAGAAAGCAGAGAAGGCAGAACCAATTCCACATAAATACCAGTGAATTTTGTTGAGGTCATCAACGGGACAACCCATGGCAGCAAGCTGGTCACAAATAGATTTAAATTCGCGAGAGAACTCAACAACACTTTTATCATCTTTCTTCAGGTGTTGTAGCTCATCTTTCAAGCGAAGTTCTCGTGATTTAGAACGATTGCTGAAGGTGTTCTCCAAAGTTGACCAGACAACATGCGAAGAAGTCAAGCCAACAACAATAGACAGAGCCTCTTCCGTTAGTGAAGCAAAAAGAAGACTCATGATCAGTTGATCCGTTTGTTGCCATTCAGCAAATTTCGGATTGATAGTGGTAGAGGCACTTAACCTAATGGTAGCAGGTGAAGATCAGAGAGAGCCATCCACATATCCAAGAAGGTTCTGACATTGCAGCAAAGGTAAAACTTGACTGCACCAAAGAAGGTAGTTGGAGGATGATAATTTGATGGTCAAGAGGTGGACCATAGTGTTGAAGGATAAGGTAGAGGAAAAGGTGTCAGAGGCCATTGGATCGAAGGAGGTAAGTCCAAAAAAAAAGCTTTATGATATCATAAAAAGGTAAAGACAAAAACCACCGCACTTCTTCTTGGTAGGCATATTGTATTTCTATAATATCTTGTACAAAATATGACAGCTAGATGATTTACAACAGAGTCGGACTATCCATCTATGTTATAGTCTATAATCAATGGATTGCCTTGAATCATGTCATTGTGATATGGTGAGATTGACTGAATTATTGAAGATGTGATTTTTGGATCCTTCCACAACTGTAATAGGAAGTAAATGAGATGGAATGAGATAAAAAAAAATTACCAAATATCCCTTAGGATATAAAAGTCCACACACTCCCTTTGAGAAAAGTGAGGTCCACCATTAGAAAAGTAATTTTTTCATATGATCCGAATTTATTCACTATTTTAAATAGAGTTACACGAGACTTGCACAACCCAAAAGGATATTATTTCTAGCCCTTTAATAAATCGTGAAGTTCGACCCGTTTGACACCCACTAGGGGTGACATTTCGTGTTTGCGGGTTGTGTTCGTGTCTTGTCAAGTCGTAGATATTTGATAATATGACTCAACCCAAACCCTACCTATTAAGCTAAACTTGTCAGATCTTCAAATTCTAACAAGACCTATTTAAATAATGGATCGTGTCATCTCATTCGTTTTGACATGTTTAATAATGAATTAGAAATAGGTCAACAAGACATGTGACACCCTCAACCTCCGCTTGGGATGGAACATAGACTTGGAGTGTTGGGACATGTAACATAAGGTTACATACATTTGTTCATGACAGTTAATATGTAATACATCCTAATATGTAAATAGCAATATGTAATAATCATAGTGGAAATCAGAGTGATAAAATAATTGATGCCAGAATGAACTAAACATCACAATAATTAGATAACCATAAACACTTCCTTACATAAAAAAGATCCACATAAGTTCAACATGAGGTGGGAGATAGAATCTCCATAAAGCAGAAATTACATAATCAGACTAACTCTTGCATCCACTCTATAGTATATTGAGCCATCGCTACGAAAGTAAAAATCAAGTCCAGCCTCCTCTCTAGATCAAGCTCCTCCTCAACCATTTGAAACCAACGATTCATCTTGTTCGTCAAATGGTAGTCCTGACACAACCACTACCATTCTAGGAGATGGTAGTGGGTCCAAAAGGGTGAGATTTACTTGAAATATCAGTTAGTTAAATAACCAACTAATACAGAGATAATATATGCATGATTAATAATAAACATGAGATGCGTGCTATACAGAAAAATTTGTATTGGTCTCTCATCCAGATTTCTCAACATTTTTTTGAGAAAAGCTTTAATGCACATTCTTTTTCCGAGAACATTTCTCACTTCCTCATTTAAAAAAACCCGACATTTTGAAAGAGAACATCTCATACTTCATCATTTCAAAAACATAATATCTTTTCTTATTCTTAACATTATTAACATAACGTATGGTAGCAACATGGTTCTCCATATGCACCGTGAGCACTTGTTAGTGACCGTAACACAACTCATGTTGACACTACGTTTTTGTCTATAGACTTTGTTCTCAATGCATTGGTATCATAACATATCATCATTATAACATATCATCATAGCATATGCACCCACAGCATTAGATGCCATATACGACTTCGTTCTGGCATTCTTTAAAAAAAATCCATTCGAAACTCGTTGACTGTTATTTGTCAAGCCAATGATTTCCACTCCATTTTTACTCACTGTAGAGTGGACATAGGAGTTCCACTAGGATAATTCTCTACCATACCCTTTGGGATCATGGCAAAATTTATTTTTATGCTATACTTGAAAAATGTATTTCATGACATATGTATATGTAGTAAACTTTATGTGAAAATGACATTTATATATTCAATATGTTAAAATAGTGAAAATTTCACATCTCATGTAAGCAAGTAATCAAATGCTCAATGATGTATCATATGATGTTTCATGCTCAAAATGACATTTATAATATGAATGTGACATTTATATACGAATCATAAATAAATTATATAAGAGTAAGTTAGAAACTAACTTACAAACTTTCCTAATGTTAGGAAATTGGTGCGGTTGTAAATAGAAGTATTTTAAGTTAGGAATTTTATAACTAGGAATATGTTTATAATCAAAAGGGCACATACAATATTTGTGAAATTGTCCCTACAAATTACCAAATTGTCACTACAGTCCTAAATTTTCACTATTTACAATTTGGCTTGAGAATTCACCAAACTTCACAAACCCCATATTTTCTATGTTATAAATTTATATATGACCTTAGAATTTCAAAAATCAACCAACTAGTATGTCAAAATCATCCAACCCGCGGCATGCAATTTGGTGACCATTTTGTGATGTCAAACCTATAGCTTCTTTGCATGCATGTGTGATCCAATTCCATTAAACATAAATCCATAGAACTGATCTTGGAACATGTTTACAATTTAGAATAATTTCATATGTGTTCATCCCAACACTTAGACATTAAATAACACCAAATCAACCAAAAACTTTAAACTATGTGTATGCATGATGTTTTAACTTCTATTTGTCAATACAAGTTTTAAAGCCTAAAGAAATCGTGCATTTCAAGACCTAACATGATAATAATTAGTTCCTAAAGGTTTATAAGGCCATCCTTGAGGAAATAGAACATGATATGCCATGATCATTCTCATACAATTGCAAACCGAATACTTAGATGGTCAACACAAGATTTTGAATTATAAACCTATCATGACATGTTGTTTTCCTCAAATTTAAACCTTCAATAAATCTCTAAAGACATTAATAAAACATATAAGATAATATCAAGACATGTCATGACTAAAATTTTATCTCAAAATAATTTATTAAAAAAGAACTCCAAATTTGAACCGATATGCAAAACCTTGAGTAAAACCTCATGTAACTCAATCAAAATTCCATTTTCATGCCACGATTCAAAACCTAACATGTTAATCTAACACCCAACAAGAGATAAGGCAAGTTACAAGAGTCGTGGCCTTTGAGTTCTCAAAACTCAACTCACTTCAAGACCTCATTCAAACTATTCGGTTTCAACCATTTCTTACACTTTGAATGTTTTGTTCTCAAGAACACTAAAGGAAAGCTAGAGAGAGTTCTGTGAAGAAGTGAGGGATGTGAGGGTATTTATAGGACTTAATGGAGGGTGAGAGGCAAGGGGACGTTGGTTTTGGCTACAAGTGAATGTGATTGGTGTGTGTGGGAGGTGGTGTGTTGATCAAGGTTTTGAATATTGTGTTGTACCGACCCAACTTGTTTTATGTAAATAAGTTGAATTAATCTGCATAATCCATTTGACCTGACCCGATTAACATAATTTTACATAAAAGTTAAAATTTATACTTAGTAGTAGCCATAATATCTAAAAACATAATTAGACTACCCTCTAACAAAAAAATATAAATATTTTTCAAATTTTAACTTATAATAAAATCAAAATATTACAATATAAATATTAACAAATATGAGCATTGATTCAGAATTACAATCCTAAAAAATAAAAATAAAAACATATTGAAAAATACTAATATTATAATTCAACAATAATAAAATTGTAATCGTGAGTAAAAACCTAAGCGGATCATAATGAGTTGATTTCGTGTTAAGTGGGTTAATCCGTTATTGACACGTTTATAAATCATGTCTTAACAGGTCAACCTGTTTTAACTAAAACCGTTAATATCAAATACAAATCTATTAATTTTGCATCGTATTCGTGTTGTATTAGATTCATAAATCATGTTGTCACCCTACGTCATACAAGCTTTATATAAAAACCAAAAATATCATTTGTCATTATTAAAATAATTCTTCTATATGCAACCGGCGCTGCGAAACCGGAGCGGAACCGGCTGACGTGGCACTCCACGTCAGCTGATATTTTATTAAATAAAAAAAGGGGTGGGAACGAATGAAATGTGCAGAAAGGGAGGGAAATGGAAACAAAATGAAGCTAAAACTCAAGGTGAACCCAGAGACCCAGAGACCCATCCTCGGAAGGATTCCGTTTGTCGTCGTCACCACCGTGGATAGAAGAACTGGTTGTTACGGTCGCCGTTTGTCACACAGTTCACATCTGAACCTCCATCGACGAGGGTCTGCTCTTGATTTCCAGATCTATTTCTTCCACTGCCACGTTGAGTGTTTGTTTCTCTTCTTTTAGATTTAATTTTCTGTTATTCTTCACACATTCTCATGTATATGTCTTTTACTGGTGAGTAAAGATCCAATGAAGTTCTTGACACCAGATGTTCCAGACGATGAGATATACTAGCATTGGGTATATGTTACAGTTATAATACTCTGAGCTATTCTTTTTAAGTGCTATTTGTCTAAAACTTCATGTTTAAGTTGGTGTTCTTTATAGTTAGATTCTGTCACTTTACTGTGGGAGTCTTGTCGATTTTTAAACTATTCTTGAAGAATGATTTGCTTTAGTTTTTGACCATGTAAAAAATCCTTAGAAATAACTCTTGAGGTTTTTTGGTTTGGGGACTTCGCCCCCATGCGAGTTGCTTTGGTAACCGCTATTTTTTTGGATAAATTTTATTGGATGAGATTACAGTGGTAGGTGTGACTGGTTCTTATTAATGAACAAACTGGTTCTTCAATTGGTGAGCAAATGATGTTCCAAGTCTGGACCTTAGGTTTGCTAATGTTGACGTTTAGTTTTGGTTGGGTGATGGCTACTTGAGACAACAATTAATAATAGTAATACTATAAAATTCCCTTTGTGACATCATGAGTTGAAACAAGTAGTACTAGTACTACTGATCATGAGTAGCATATATACTTCGATGGTACTACGTCTGGAATCAACCTATGTATATATGTTTTTGCTAACCACTATAAAATATATTGTTCCTTAATTATTAATTGATTCATTCTATCAAATTAATGGAAACCGTTTGGGATCATAATTAGTCCCAAAACTGTTTTCATTGTATTTACGATATTTCTTTACCTTAAACGAGAGTGTTTTCAATAAAGTGTGCTAAAAAAATGAAAAAAAAAATTCTACATTCAAAAGTGGTGATCATCTTAAAGAAATATCATGATAAGATGTAAAATCGTCCTAAACCAACAACAAACAGGGAAAAAAATATTATGATATGGGTAATATTGGTACTTGGCCCCCCATTTGGCAACCATATTTGCATTGACACATGCTCATGAATGAAATAAATATTAAACATTTTATTTGAAATGAGATCCATTGTACCAGTTCATAGATTTTAATGTGGTTTGAGTTATACAATATTGTTATTGACAAGATGCATTTGTCTCCCTCTCAGCATAGAAAAAGGAAAAGAACATCCATCTACCCTAAGACCATCTAGCTCAAATCCTCTATCCGCGGTATGTTATTTTATTTGCAATATATCAATAACATTAGATTCGAGATTAGTTGATATTTATTTTCTTAACACATCAATAATTTATTCAAACACATTTCAGGACATACCATTAACTTCTCCAAACATCTCAATGCACGGTTATTATGGACTCCCATCCGCGATATGTTATTTTATTTAATATATCAATAACATTAGATTCGAGATTAGTTGATATTTATTTTCTCAATACATTAATAATTTATCCAATAACATTTCAGGACATACCATTAACTTCTCTAAACATCTCAATGCACGGTTATTATGGACCCCCATCCATGATCTGTTATTTTATTTAATATATCAATAAAATTAGATTCGAGATTTGTTGATATTTATTTTATCAATACATCAATAATTTATCCAATAACATTTCAAGACATACCATCAACTTCTCCAAACATCTCAATGCACAGTTACTATGGATCGGTGCATATGTGATCACCAGGTTTTCTCCCATTTCCTGCTGTCAACCAATATCCAAGCAACCTACAGGTGGTGATGTCATGTTTTCCGTTTAATTTTAATAAGTTGGTTTTTTTGAAGAGTTTAATTGCATTTTTTTTTCTTTTTGCCAGAATGTTAGTTAGCCATTTCAACATGGCATGAAAGGCCAGTTGTCTCTTAGCAATACCTCCGTTACAAGCAAATTTCTTGATACGGAGGATAATAGACCCGATGTTGGGGAAACTGAATCGCCAGCTACATCTTCTAGAGTTGACGAAATTCATCCTAATAGACTAGATGCAGAAGAAACCAAGTATAGTAGTGCCGGAACATCTGAGAAAGTGCAAATGGATGGTGATGATGAGCCAGTTACGGGGATGGAGTTTAATTCCTTAGAAGATTTAATGAATTATTATAAGGAATATAGTAAGAAATGTGGGTTTGAGGTGATGACAAAAAGGAGTGAGAGGGAAAATGATGAGACTGTTAGATATGTCACTCTTGTCTGTGCCCATGGAGGGAAGGCTCAATAGGATTTTGAATGTCAAACCCACGTTCGACAGGAAAGACGGAATAGAAGGCAAAAATTAATGTCTTAAAAGTTGCTGATGGAAAGTTTTGGCTGACTACAATTCACAATATCCACAACCACGACCTCAGTCTAAAGAAATCTTGCTTCTTTCGATGTAATAGAGAAGTGAGTGAATATGTTAAAAGAGTTCTAAATACGAATGATTTGACCGGCATCCGAATGAATAAGAGTTTCGGGTTTCTTGTTGTTGGCGCAAGTGGTTTTGAGAATCTCCTGTTTTTGGAAAAGGATTGCCGTAACTACATCGACAAGGCACGACATCTACGATTGGGCGCAGGTGGTGCTGGAGTGCTTCAAGACTACTTTTTACGGATGCAGTACAAAAATTCAGGGTTTTTGCACCAATGGACTTTGATGATGACGGGAGGTTAAAAAATGTATTATGGGCAAACCCCCATAATAGAGCAGCCTACCAATATTTCGGGAATGTCGTAATCTTCGACACCACATACTTGACGAATTGATATGGGATGCCCTTTGCGCCATTTTTTGGTGTAAACCACCATGGACAGTCAATTTTGTTAGGAGCTGGCTTGATTTCCTCTGAGGATACTGAGACCTTCATGTGGTTATTCCAAACATGGTTGCAGTTTATGAATGGTATAGCGCCGAAGGCTATTATTACTGACCAAAACAGAGCCATGAAAAATGCAATTGCAATTGTTTTCCCAGAAAGCCGACATAGATTTTACTTGTGGCATATCTTAAAGAAAGTTCCTGAAAAGCTTGGTTGTTATGGTTCTTACAAAACTGGAATGAAAACTGCACTAATGAAATGTGTGTATGACACCCAAACACCGGAAGAGTTTGAAAAAGAGATCAGTTGATTAGCATGTACAACTTGCATGAGAATGTTTGGTTGCAGGGTTTGTACACTGAGCGTGAGCACTGGGTACCGGCATTCTTGAAGAATGTTTTTTGGGCTGGAATGAGTACAACGCAACAGAGCGAGAGCATGAA
This sequence comes from Juglans hindsii, assembly GCA_003123825.1. Taxonomy (NCBI): domain Eukaryota; kingdom Viridiplantae; phylum Streptophyta; class Magnoliopsida; order Fagales; family Juglandaceae; genus Juglans; species Juglans hindsii. Next base: position 908,979 of record QEOW01002958.1, on the reverse strand, counting down.
TGCCTTTTTTTATGGTTATGTTCATGCTAAGATAAACTTGAAAAATTTTGTCAATCATTATGATAATGCCTTGAAAAAGAAGATTGAGAATGAAAATTCCGCGGATTTCCAATCATTAAATGACACAATTCCCTACATCTCTAGATCTCTAATTGAAAAGATATATCAAGATTTGTACACAAATGCTAAATTTAGGAAAGTTCAACACCAACTTATTGGCATTATCGACTTGGACCCAGTTTTACTTAAGGCGGATGCTACAGTTAAGGCCTATCTAGTAGAGGATGAAGTTCGTGTCCAAGATTTTACTAAGCTGATTACACATTCAGTGGATTTAGTGAGGATGATGCAGTCGCCAAGTGTTCTTGTGGTTTTATTTAAAATGAGGGGGATAGTGTGCCGACACATTTTTGCCATCTTTAAATGTAACGGGATTAAAACAATACCAGATAGGTACATTCTGGATCGATGGAGGAAGAACATCAAAAGAAGATACACATTAATCCACAGTAGCTATGACACAGGAGATCAACGGGAAGATACTAATAGATATTCAAGTCTGTTGAATATCTGTCATAAGATGATTACTTGTCCGGCGAGTTCGAAAAAGTATACTGAGGATGCAACGACTAAGTTAAATGCAATGATTGACTTGTATGAAGCGAATCAAGAACCTCCATCGATGACTGAAAAGTGTTTAAATGTTGATGGCACGACAAAGGACACAACTATAATTGGTAGTTCAACAAAAGTACTCGGTTCACGTGTTGTGCGAGGAAAAGGCAGACCCACATCTCTGAGGAGAGCATCCAGGGTGGAGAGAGACCTGCGAAAAGTTAAGGAGAAGATGAAGAAAGCGCAAAGAAAGGAAAAACTCAAATAGGTGTAGCTTTGTAATATTACATTGTTTATTTAAATTTTCATATAAATGTTATCTGACAAATTGGTTACTATTTTATTAGCGAGATGGGAAGATACACCAGTTGTGAACACTTGCAGGAGGCTATTTGGCCCTTCCAATTTGGACGTCTCCAATGTTGGACACGTCCAGGTAATATAATAAGTATATATTTAATTTATATTTGAGTTATGATTTATTGTAGTATTTTTTATGAGTATTTATCATCAAGATATTCCAGAAAACATACCAGCTTCTGACATTAGTGGAACCTAGCCCCGAAAAACAGTAATTCAAAGTCAAGAAAGTGTAAGTGGATCCAAACTTTATCGGTATTTTAATGACATTAGTCAACATGACATTAATATATGAGTTAATATTTTTTACAGATGCAATTTAGGTTAGATGGATCACAACTGCTGCACAACGTCCTTCCATTTCGTTTTGAAAATATTCAATTTTGTCTGATGTATATTTATATCACTTGGAATGACAATCTAAATTGGCTTTGGTTTGACAGGAATTATGGAAACTAATGTTATCATTCTGGTAGTAACAAGCAAATTTGAGTTTTGACTGTATTTCCGAAGTCTCATACAGTCGGGAGTTAGAAGCAGTTTTAAGGATACCAATATTTAGCAAAACTTTCAAGAATTATGTCTATGTACATGACCTATATTCTGATGTATATAGAATTATGACAGTTTTTTAGTGGCCAAATATAACAGGTTGGAGTTTTGTGTAATTGAATGAGACTGTTAGATATGGGAATGCTTATGTTGAATGGCCATATATATATAGCAGGTTGGAGTTTTGTGTAATTGAACGAGTTTTTTTTTTTAAGCAAATGAGACTTTTTAGCAGGTTTAGCTCTCTAACTTGGTTATATCCAGGTTCAACTCGATCTGAGAAGTCTCAGAACACTCACGCTCGATCTTCGCTTGATAGTCACTCGAGCTTGAAGTTCAAGCTCGAGTGAAGATCAAGCGAAGATCGAGTGAAGCTCTCTGACTTGGTTATATGTAGGTTCAACTCGATCTGAGAAGTCTTAGAACACTCACGCTCGAGCTGCACTTGATTGTCGCTCAAGCTTGAACAAGTTCACGCTCGAGCGACGATCAAGCGAAGATCGAGCGTGATTCTCTGACTTGGTTATATCCAGGTTCAACTTGACTTGAGAAGTCTCAGAACACTCACGCTCGAGCTTCGCTTGTTCAAGCTCGAGCGACGATCAAGCGAAGATCAAGCGTGACTCTCTGACTTGGTTATATCCAAGTTCAACTCGACTTGAGAAGTCTCAGAACACTCACGCTTGAGCTTGAACTTATTCAAGCTCGAGCGACGATCAAGCGAAAATCGAGCGTGACTCTCTGACTTGGTTATATCCAGGTTCAACTCGACTTGAGAAGTCTTAGAACACTCACGCTCGAGTTTCGCTTGATGGTCACTCGAGCTTGAACTTGTTCACGCTCAAGCGATAATCAAGCGAATATCGAGCGTGACTCTCGGACTTGGTTATCTCCAGGTTCAACTCGAATTTCTCTGATTTTGTGTTTTCCATGTTCATGTGCATAATTATCCAAGTAAGAAAAATGTCTTTTTAATGGTTAAGATAACTATCTCCCTCCCCTCCATGTGTTGTTTCTTTTTATTTATATTATGTGTTTTTTCTTGATACTATCGTAGTTAACTTTACAATTACCATTATTATTGAATTTTTCAGAAGAGGCAAGGGCTTGTGGAGGCTAATTGAAGAAATAAAATAATTTAGAGCAAAAGGAGCTCACTCTCACATGATAAAAAAGTTGTTGCATAATCATTATCACATGATAAAAACGCTGTTGCAAAATAGACATGAGAATTGAGATATAACCATCAACAGTGATAATGATTTTGCAGATCTGAATAACTTGAAGTTCTTCAAGGGGTACTTACATAGAAGATAGTAAAAAGAAAAATACAATTTTCATGACATGTACAATTGATTACTTGATATAATTAATCAAGAAAATCATGTGTGCCCCAGGAAATTCCATGTTTTTCCTTTACAGCATATCCCACCCACCTGTATCCTATGATAGATAAATAAATAAAAAATCAATGACCATCATCTGGAGGAGCTTGCTCAGTGTGCCCAACAGTACTCGCATTCCCATCATCATCCTCAGAACAATCTATTAGTAAAACTTCCTCCATTTCGTTTAAGCGTTGTAGGACCGTGTTTTGGAGCATATCAAATCGACCACCTATGATATCGAAACGATATACCGGACTCTCACATCGAGTATCCATGCGCTCAAGATGAGTATGTAAACCATCTACACGAGCATCCATGCTATCAATGCGAGTATCTAGATGATCCTCAATGCGATGTAGATAACCTTCCAAATTATCAAGCTGACTATCGATGTGCTCAAAACCAGCAACGATGTGATCAAGACGACTATCAATGGGACTATCGATGTGGTCAAGACGAGTCTGGATGCGGCTCAAACAATCAAGCACCATTTGTATTCCTGGCTGATTCAGATCTGGTGCAAGGGTGGATGGTCTTGAGCTAGATGGCTGAGAACCTGATGGCGTTGCACGGGACGGCTGTGAACTGGGTGCAGGATCCTCATCATCAAAAGGGAATCGCCGAATGTGTGCATGATTGAGCTAAATGGTCTGACGACCAATTGGAGTCTTCAGAGGGATTCTAGACTCTGTCTCTGGAATAGGAACAAAGTGAAACAAAGCAATCCGATTGACAAGACTCACAAAAGGCAATCTCGTCCGAATTTTATTGGACTGATGAGCCTCTAAAATGACATTGCAAAGATGACTTCTCATAATGATGGGAACGTCATCGATCAGTGCATAAAGCAAGGTGGCTCTGTCAAGGTCGACATCACTATGATGGTCAGTTGGGTAAAGGTTAGTAAGGACGACTCTACTAAGAATGAGATAGTTAGGGGAGGACTTATTGGTAGGAATGGGTGTCTGACCATCCCAAGCCTTCTCATATCCACACAAGCGAGCATAGATAGCAGGGTTGCTAGGACTAGAGATGCTGGCATACAGATATGGGGTCTCGGTAACATGAGAGGCGTTAAGCAAATCAGCTAACATGCCCGGACTGATGTGGATTTGGATATTCCGGAGAGTGACGTCAAAGGAACCATCAGGTGACATGGTATGAATGTTGGAGTAAAACTCCCGAACCAACTCCACAGACGGAGGGAAGAGACTAGTGGTTAATGATACCCACTAGCGAGACTAAAAGATATATGGCAATATAGTCTCTTCAAGCTCACCTTGATTGACCTCACGCTCAATAATGAGAGTGCGCTTGGAAAAATTTTTAGTGTATAGTTGTTGAGCCCGAGCATTATGGAACACTGATTGGTCGGGAGCAGAAGGAGTTGGCCGGTGTCGTACACGTCGCATGGTGTTTGTCTGTAGGCATAATAAAGCAAATTAAACATTGAGATAAATTAGTAAAGCAAATTAGAAATTAATGTCAATTAATATCAATTTTTTAGGAAAATAAAAGGTAAGACGTAGCCTAAAATGACAAGTAGCAGATTACCTAGTAGTTGACAGACACTGAGTGTTCTATTAGTGTCGTATCAGGAGAAGCAGTGAAGAAATTATCCTTCAAGGTTGAGCCACACCTAAAGGCAAATTATGCAATATGGATCAACTGTAGCAAAAATGCTAAGAGCATTAGTCAAATTTAAGAAAGTAAATATACTAAAAAAGGGGAAGTAGTACTAACGACAAAAAGGGTCAAAGTCTTTTGTTGAGACACTTCTATAAATGTAAGTGATATTAAGCCTATAAATGCCAGTTAATATACGAAAAAAATTAAAAGTGCCAACTCTCGGTGTCAAAAGAAAAAATAGAGAACCATCTCAAATCACATTAAGATTATTCAATTTTCATAGCACTGCTATGTCTATTCAATTTTCACAGAAAATGGAATCGATAATACCTGTTTACCATCTATACTAATAGTGGTTCAATGCATCAAGATACTGTCTTAAGCAGGAATCTTGGTCTTAACCTTTACCACATGCACAAGTCCAATCATAAGAAAAGCAAGTTTTTCAATGCAAGAGGAGAGATAATTTGGCATCACCAAGCAAATTCTCAATGCCCATTTCCTTTGAAAAAAACACTTATTTCGCGGGAACGACAATTATTTTAGTAGGTGACAAACACTCAATATTCTATTAGTGCCGTATCAGGAAAAGCAGTAAAGAAATTCTCCTTCAAGGTTGAGCCACACCCAAAGGCAAATTATGCAATATGGATCATGAGTTACTAGAGGAAAACTTAGGGAGACCATAAATTCGAACTAGACACTACTTAAGAATTACAACATACTCAAACGTTGGCATTAATTTTTTAGCACGTCCAACTCTCTAAGACAAGCATATGCATAATCTCATGTTATACATATATATGTATTCACAAATTATTTTAGGAAAAAATATCATAGTCGTGACCTCAATTTAGTATATAAAGTGTAGACTACATGCAAAGAAGTGATGTCTATCTAATCCAACAATGAATTTGGCAAAGAAGAGGTCCAATATGAATTCATTAGTAGCTTAAAATTACACAGCTCAGCGATTCCAGTTCTCTTAGGCAACCTATTACAAAAACTGTCATATCTAGAGGTGTAAATTTAAACCGGAAAATCGGGCCTAACCGGACCGGACCGGTTAGGCTGGTTTTTGAACCGGTCCGGTCCGGAACCGGTTCCTATATTATAAAAACATGCCGGAACCAGTCAGGTTTCGATTCCGTAGTTTCCAGAACCGGACCGGACCGAACCAGACCGGTTGAAAAAATATATATATATATATATTATACAAAATATATATATATATATATAAGTTTTATATATAATATATAATTATATATTAAATTTTTATATATCATATATAATTATATATCATATATGAAATAATTTCATATTATAATTTATAAATTATAACATAAAATGTTAATCTTAAATATAAACATTTATAATTTGTTTGATCATATGTTATTAATATAATTATATATATGATAATGTTATTATAATTTATAAAATAAAAGTTTAATCTTAAGGATGAAAATTTAATTGATCATATGTTTTAAACATAATATATATTAAATTATTAATAACATTTTATCATAAGAAGTAACACTTTATTATATATTTTTTACATTTTAAAAAAATCGAAAAACCAGACCGGACCAGATCGGAAACTGGTAAAACCGGATGTACCGGTTTAGAAGGGTAACCGGGACGTAATCGGTTTTGAAAAATGAAAAACCGGTACATACCGGTTCGGTCCTAGATTTTGTCCAAAACCGGACCGGACCGGTTACACCCCTAGTCATATCTATACTCGCTTAGAGAGGTAAGACAAATAGGCTCTGGCATATGTAAATTCCAAAGGGGAGATCTCAAACCAAGCATATATTTTTTGTCGTTTTCATATCTGTAAAAAGAAGGAAGTAATTCTTTATTTTTTGTTAGATAGTAACTAGTGATGACAACAATGGAAAGGATGACAATGGTGTGGACGATAAAATGATAATAATTATATTAACTAAAGAATAATACAGCAGAGGAGGGGAACTCCAACAAATAACTCAAACAGGTAAATACAGAGCAAGAGATAAAAAAGTTGATACCGAAAACTAAGATTTCAAAATAGATTGTTAAATCCTTTATACCATATCGATAGAATGTATGTTGGAAACTAAAATCAAAACACATAAAAAGGAGAAAACTAACTTGATTTTTAAGAGTTAGGGTTTCGGTGTTATGTGGGAAGACGAAAGGGGTTCGTGGCTCTTGGGAGCTAAATCGAAGACGAAAACCCACTTCGTGGAGAAGACGAAGACACACGAAGACGAAGCTGATGGGTGGGTTTGTGAGTTTCTGGATTTGTGCCTCTTGGGAGTGAAATCAAAGACGAAGAGACTCTTTGAAATGGGGAAGATGAAGAGACTGGTTTCGTGAAGAAGACGATAGGAATGGAGAAAATGAAGAGAATTGAAAACGATGGGAATGAGAATGAGAGTTTGGATATGGAGGAAGATTCAAATTTGAGAGATGGAGAGGATTCAACCATTTTTTAATTAAATTAGAACGATACTATTTTTTAAACGTGCCACGTAGGAGTTGAGTTTCTCCAACTGTTGTAAGTAAAATTTTTGTTATTAAAATACACCGAAATCCAGGAAGCCCTCGATCACCTAGGACATGACAAGGTAAGATTCGGCTCAGAATCCTTTTGTATTGTCTTTGTCCCTGACAAGTTTCGCCTCGTGGTTTCTCCTTGCTAAGTGCTGATAATTTTTTTGATATTTTTTTAATCCAAAAGTGCTCCTACAACGAACTATATGGTATTCATATGCCCCAAGTAAACAAAGATTGCATCCACGGATCTTCCGAACCCTAACCACGCCGGCTAACCCAATTGCCAGAACCACACCCCCACCCCCGGGGGCGTGTGGAATTTGCTTTTCTGATTTGTCTACGCCTTTGTAGACACATGAGTGCGCACCGTTTCGGAGGCTTAATTAGGAATGCGACCCGATTGTCTCTGCAAAGCTCGGCCGCCAGCCCGAGATCGCCCCCGCCAACGAAATTCTTCGCTGAGGATGTCGATGGCGGCAGCGAAGTGTACGGGCACGCTCTGAAGTTCCAGCGTCCGACGACCATAACGTTGACGCAGCAGTTGGTGAACTCTGTTAGCTTTATTGGGTCGGTGGAGTACCCCCTGAGGATCAAAGAAAGGGTGAAACTCGGTCGCTTTGGCGTCTCCACTCTGCTCTCCGTGAAAGCCTCTCCTGATTCAAACTGCAAATTTAGGTCCGGCACGTCTTATATTTGTATTTCTTATTCTATTGGAACCCAATCAAATATTTTTTATCTGGAAGGTGATGGAGTTTTCAAGTTTGCGACCTTTTATGGGAACTTACAATTCTGCAATCTGTGAACAGGATACTACTGAATATGTGGGACGAAATGGCAAGAATGTCTTTAGAGCATTTGAAACCAAACGATTTTGTTTACGTTTCAGGTCGTTTAGGGTCTTATACAAAGGTTCTCGAGGGTGTAAAGCTCAAAACAAATTACACGGTAAAGAAAGCTAATTACATTTTTCTTTTTTTGAAAAACTTATTGGGTCATCAAATTGTTCCCTGCAAGAAATTGGTTCAAACATCACTAATTGATATTCTGGTGACATACTGGGTGATTGAAATTGTTTGTCACTTCTTTAGAAGACTTAATTAGTTAGGTTAGACTCGTTCTTTAACCTTGGGACTGGCAATAACCAATTTAGTGGTGTATGGACTCATCTTTCATCTTAGCTCCGAGAGCTGTTCAAGCTTTATCACATACTTCTCCCATTTTCCAATCATATTTGCTATAGTTTTTATAGAAATATCTGCTAAACGACTGGGATGGACCTATCTAGGACAGAAACTAGTAAATATGCTTGCTAATAGATTAAGAGCACATACTGATGTAATAACTTCACCTCGACCTTTAACGTCTTCTGATATCTACATGCTAGTGAAAAACTCTGCTTGGCCTCTATCTCCATTATCCTTCTGTTTGTTCCTTGTAGGTCACCGTAGAAGAATTAAATTATGTCAGCAAAAGTGGTCAAGGCCCAACCAGGCAAAAAGTTGAGGGGTCCCAATTAGGAGCGGGTAAACTTTTAACTCCAGTCGAAATGTATCACAATTGTCCACTGTCTTCTAATATTTCTGGCTCAGCATTGTTTGTTGTCTGTACAATGGAGTGAGTTGTCTGTACACTATTTGTATAAGGGGGGACTGAGAAACATCTCAAATGAGGCTTGTGGGATGATGGTCATTATTACAATGTAATGTTCGTGCTTACATGCATATAGTTACATTGACCCTTTAGTGCACGTGCTGATTGAAAGATTTTGGTATTTTGTTTATCAAGTTTGAGGTTTGTAATCGTCTAGGTCGTTGACTCACTCACCTTGTGTTAAGTTATATATTATGCCATTCAACCTTTGAAATGAGTCCAACGTGCTCCTTGTGAGTCATTTGGAGCTTTTGATCAGAGATGAATGATAAATCAGTTTAGTAGAGGTCAGGTTATTGTTTAATTTGCCTGGAGTCATTCAATTGCATGATTAATTATAGATTTCATCTTCACCAACAATCAATATTACCTTTATTATGGCACTTCTTAAAAGATATTCACTTGTGTTAATTTGGTTTTCACATTCTTATCTATGCTTATAAAGGTGTGGCTGGCTTGGAGGTGCATGAAAACCGCCTTCACTTGTGGCAAGTGTTTTTCACCAATCCATATGAATGGTGGGATAACAGGAAACGGAAGAATTTACGGAAGGTAAAGCTTTCGGCGCCAGATTTCAAGCACAAGGATACTGGTGAAGTTCTCTGGTTGAATCCCAATGATCCTCCATGGATTAAAAGACAACTCGAGTTGCTTGATACAAAAATGGCAGAAAAAGGCCAAGGTGATCATGTAGGATCCCATTCCCGTGTCTCCATGTGGGTGTATGATGAATATTGAATAGGGATGAGTCTGCAGACCTTTGAAGAACTATCTACTGTTGCATATTGCTTATATTGAGGGTTTTACAGTCTTTCTCATGGTATCTAGCTGGAAACACACAGAATAAGAAAATTTTGAATGCAAGCGGATTTGGGGGACCGATCGCGCACCAACCTCCACCTGGATTATTAAAACGGTTCGTTTTAATTAAATGAAAAGCAGGGT
>QEOW01002958.1:762667-897341 GCA_003123825.1 Juglans hindsii | reverse complement strand
TGATAAGTGATTTCGGAAAGAGGTGGGTTGGAACTTGTCGTTCCTTTCTTAGAACGGGAATCACTGATTAGCCACATGTATTGCCTCTTGGAAGATGTGGGAGAGTATTGCTCTCTTTTCCAACATTAGATAGTCATAAAGCACACCATCTAAATCTCCTGAAACAACTTTTGTATTGCCTCAAATTGGAGTCATCACCCAACTGCACTGAGAGCGAATGCATTTCTAGAGGCTTGGAGTTCAGTGGCGACACTCATACCATACATTCTCTGTGCAAAACCCATGACCAAAATTAGAAAGAATATATAATTTCAGATATTTGAGATATTAGACTTGTGCCTCTCCTAGTTCAGGGTGACGGGATAAATGTGGGTACGAAGTAATCGGAGTCGATATCCTTTCTTTTGATTAGAACATCAGACATTAGAGAAGGAGTCTAATTTCTTTGCCTGTTTTAATGGTCTAAACTTTTTAGATGGTGATTGCTTGGAATTTTCACGGGAAAATTGTTGTTGCACATTTTTATTTTGGTGAAGTAATCTCCTCAGCATTACACTTCCCATTAAGCTGAGTTCGAGTTTGACTGATGCATATTCATTTAATGCCCTTTTGGTTCTTTCTTGTTTATGAGTATATTACTATGATACGTGGCAGATCTTTTAAATTATTGTTAGTTAATATGAGATGAGATGAAAGCTGAGTAAAATATTATTAGAATATTATTTTTTAATATTATTTTTGTTTTGGGATTTAAAAAAGTTGAATTGTTTATTGTATTTTGTATGAGAATTTGAAAAAGTTGTAATGATTAGATAAGATGAAATGAGTTTAGAGGTTTTCTCAATCCAAAGAACCCCTCAATGATTTCATCTGTGTTTTTTGTAGTTTAATTTTGTGGAGGACGGGATCTTATGCTATTTGAAGACATTGCACCAGTAGAATTCTGGCAGGGGTTTACTTCTGTTCTACTGCGTTTAGGTTTGAATTACTTGAAAGTCATGGAAATGCCAACGCAACTGTTTGTCATGTACCTGTTGTATTCGAGTACGTACGACTGGTTTCATAATCCTCACAATACCCATGGTCTTTTTTTTTTTGGGGGGGGCAAATTAAGCATTGTATAAATAAATTAAACGGTTACAAGGAAATAAGATTCAGTGGGGTGAGTCCCTAACAATCATCTCAAAACAAGCAAAAGTAACACCGAAAATAAAAATAAAAAAGCAGGTTATTAAGTCAAAAGTTTGACTCTAACCCATTTCATAGGAAAAGCCATTTCAAAGCAGTTTTAATATAACCTGATAAACAAATTATAAACCTACAACTAAAAGCCGCAGTCGAGAGGGGTGTGCTGCATTTTGTTGATCTGGTCCAACTGTAAGAGACTAACACGACCGCATCGTCTTGATCGCTAGTTAGGAAAAGTAGGAACATAGGAGAATAGCAACCTAAAGATGACCATATACACTAGTGAAGGACCACCAACGACAATGGTGGCGCCACATTGAGGTAAAAAGGAGCACACAGATCTGAAAGATTTGAATCTGCTGGCCCCAATGGTGCTACACGTGGCGGTAGGAAACTCCCATGGTGTGGCGGCGCTTGAGGCCCACATGCACTGTAACCATGCGTGAGCCACACGCGCTACTCGTTTGGACAAATTTTTTCCACCGTTCGACAGATTGGAGGCTATGAAGTCCGTTGGAGGGGTGCGTGGCGGTCAAATATGGTCAGCAAGCAGCAGATCAGAACATATTGGTACTATCACCGAAAAATTTAAAAAGAAACCATAAATAAACCTAAAATCAGGGGCTAGGCAAGCGAAGGGGGAGGAGACTAAGCTCCACCCCCCTTGGGCGGAGATGCTGTGATGGCGAGCTGTGGGTAGAGAGACGGAGAAAAACTCCCTTCCCAAAAATTGTAGCGGGAGATAAAGTGTGGTACCCAAGTTGTTGTAATAGGAGCTCGATTAGTGTTTGCTTATCATAATTAGTTTTTTCAAATGCTGAGCACTCAATAACTATGCCCATGGATGATTACCACACAAATCTTCGAGTTCTTGTTTAAGAGTAACATAGACATATAGCTTATTTTACAACTATTCTTATAATTCTATTTTAAATGGAAATCCATTATGAAATGGCTGACCGAGGAGAGGGCATCAAACAAGTTTCTCTAAGTCTGTTTCTATCAATAAATAACATTTTTTTTTCCAATGTTACATCTAGTCCTAAAGTAATTTTCGCGCACTCAATTTATAAAAATAAAAAAAAAACAAAAAGTGAGCAACTATTAATTCGTGAATCTTTTCAAACATAGTTTTTTTTTTTTTTTTTTTTCCTAAAACACACAAGACTTGCACACTCCAGTACAAAGCATCTCTTTCAAGTTTTTCCTCTATTAGTATAAACTGTTCATTTATTTCAACAATCTGCCTTATTTTTATATGTTTTCTAAAGCATATACCTCATATCACAGCGAGCTTATCATATGCTGATACGTAAGTAAAATCGAAAATATGTAAATGGAGGATAGGATTAGATATAGCCTCCTAACTAATATTTACTGTGTACATTCATATTGCAAACTTACCTAAGAGATCTTGGGACCTTTTATCACATACCCACAAAAATTTTTAACCGTTTGATCAAATATAGCCACTGAAATTCTTAGATATGCAAGGATTTGGGTCAAAGCCAAAACATGCATACTTCAAAGAGCCACAAATCCATCATTTCAATGCCACCAAGCAAATTTGCTAATAATTCAATATAAAGACAATATAATAAAGCAGATAACACTCCACCAAGAAAAAAAAAAAAGGAAAGAGATAGCAATCTACTAATATGAATCGAACATTATAGGTTCACACCAAGCTATATATATATATATGTTTTTGTAAAAAGCAAAATCCTAGCTGTATATATCAAAAGTGCATCTGTTATCAAATTTGGACAAAAAATTGAACAGATTGAAGGACCAAAATGGTTTTATAGTTATCTATATCATGTGCAATCTCACTAATCTCTTCTATCTATCTACCTATCTATCTATCTATCTATCTATCTATGTCTGCAGGAGCCAAATTGCACAAGATTTCCATATACTTGGTTACTGGGATATACTAGTTATCATGCCGAGACTCGGGTGGGGGGATTAAGAAGCTCAGAACATGGCAAAATCAAAAAACACAATGGCTCACCGCCGGTGAAATATAATCTATGTTTAGAACATGCCTCGTTTTACAACAAACAAAACCAATATTCTCCTCCCTATTGTATAGCCAATCGTGTACAAACGGGTAAGAGACTAGAGTTATTCAAAGAAATCTAGTAGGGATATACTCGTTTATCCTCAGGGGAAGACTGTAAAACTCATCATTTCTTACATCTCCATTCCTGTTTTGGAAGGGAACCCACCACGGGATTCCTCTATCATTAATTGTGTGCTTCCAATCAATCGTGTTATCGAGCAGCGTCCCAACAATCATTGCCACAGTCGGTGGCGACGAGAATATTGTGTTCACAATGTTGTTGAACTGCAAAAGTTATAAAGACAAACAATCAGACCAACATATAAACTATAAATTACAGTTGATGCATTGGCTAGCATTGATTATTTTTTCCTCCTCTCAGAATAATTAGCTGACAGGCATTTATCATCAACTTTTCTAACGACCAGGACAACTTCAACCTTTGAATACACATCAAATTAAGAACTATGAAGGTCAATAGCTAAAGAACTTCAGATAATGTGAAGAATCAACATAATCATACTCTAAATCTACTAGCAGAGAAATAACTTTAGACTTCAATGTCAAGGCCGATTCAAGAGACTAGAATAACCATTCAATCATTACAAAGAGTGACCCTTGTTTAATTGCATGCATATTTGCATAATCATACTAAATCTACTAGCTAAAGAGCCTCGTTTTTTTTCACAGATGAGTTGAGATGAAAGTTGAAAGTTAAATAAAATATTGTTAAAATATTATTCTTTAATATTATAATTGTTTTGAGATTTGAAAAAGTTGAATTGTTTATTGTATTTTATGTGAAAATTTGTGAAAATTGTAATAATGAGATGAGTTGAAAGAAGTTGTGAAAACAAACGAGGCTTCAATGAATGGGACAATACACACTGCACTGGGTATACATTTCTGAAGTAGCCAAATAAAGTTTTAGCTAAGGCAGCACACTTGGAGAACAATGAGGCAGAAAGGACTACAAAAATAGAGTGTGACTGAAGTGCAACTACTGCAGAGATCTAAATATTGATAAATTGTGGGAGATGGACAACATGGAGGATTTAAATATTCTAAAATGGAATACCTACAGCCAAAGGAACATACTACCCATTATCAGCAAAGCAGAGCATTTCTACTTACCCATTGACCATCTGCTCTTACTGGTCCATGGCCATTATTTAGATCGGTGTTTGTCACAAAATATTGAGGTATTGATATTCCAAGGAACAGGGACAGACCCAAAACGTAGAGGTTTCTCAATGAATTATTATTTGCAAACTGTATGAACGAGATCCCAACAGCAGCTGTGAATAAAGAAACAGGAGAGCAAATTTTCCTTTTAAGAAGATATCAACAGTATTAAAACAGATTAATTACAACAAGAAAGAAAATCACTCACCAACAATGCCAAATAAAACACAGTAGACGGCAGCAAATATTGATAAAGGAATAGATGCAAAGAGGGCACCAAACTTCCCTGAAAGAACAAAAGGTTACACAATTATAGATGAATAATGCATAAAACCCAAGATTATAGGTAAGGGAACTCATGGTGGAAGCAGAAACAAACCAAATATGGAGAAGAAGAACATGAAAGCAGTTGAAATCTGCACCACCCTTCTGCTCCCTATGTGAGTCAGTCCGAGGAGGCCAACATTTTCTCTACAATATTATCCCAACAAATAGAGTTGTAATGGAGCCTAGTCAAACAGAGTATTGAATGTTCAAGCTATGCTCATTTATTTTTTATTCAAACATGAACCGAGTTTGAACTTATCCACCGAATTAGATTTTGTATTCCCGATTGGTTGACTTTTTTGAACGACTTCAAGCCTGTCCAGGAGTTGCTTGATTAATATATTACTAAAACCTTATAAATTCTCATAATCCAGATTAACAATTAATAACTTGATTATGTGGAGATTAATAACAGTCTCTGGCAGTGATCTTTTGGAAGCCATGTGTCGCTTGATTTAATATTAACTAGCCATCTATAATATGAAAATCGTGAAGAGTTGCAGAACAATTCAACGCAATCACCTTATATAACATAATAGATATACAAAAACCTTGTATGAAAGTCATTTTACAATGTATCATGATCTTACAAATTTGGTTCTATGATAAGTAGCTAAACATATAAGATAAGCACAATCCTGGCCCCAACGGGACATGAGTAGAATGGTGTAGGGGGATGATGAGTAGAATGGCTCTTATAGGAATAGTTGATGCTCATGCTAAGCAAAGACACAAAACAGATGAGTATATTTTGATCATAAAGCGTTATTTTCTTACACAGATGCAGTGGTACCAACAGCAGCACCAAAGATCCCTTCAAGCAGCATGCCAACACCCTGCATTGGATGATATAAGCCTTAATTTTATATTCTAAATAGTAAAGCAATATTCAGTATCCATTCATCTTCTGTTAAAGCAATTAGACACACACACACACACACACATATATATATATATACACAACTGAGAGAGAGGCGTGACAGCCCATGGCTGTACTACCTGAAGGCCAATACTTCGGCTGAGAACGTGTGCCGGAGGGGGTGTAGCACCTGAAAGACGTGCTGCTGCAAAAAATGTTCCAGTTGACTGCCAAAAGTTTAATGAACACTTCATCAAGAAAAAGAGACCAATGAACTAAATTAAACTTATAGGTTCTGCATCAATGTGGAATGTTCCAATAATTTACATTAGCCACGTTTGTGGAAATCTAGTACAAAAGGGTAAGTCAATCAACTATTTATAATGGGCTGATACAAGACATAATAATGAATTTTTCAAAAGATTCTAAATTGGAATTTTAGCGAATGAACCTCTGCAGATGTAACGAGTGCTGCCCCTATCATTCCGAAGACATGGTTTGCTCTGAATATCGGAGTACCCCACTGAAATGGGTAGGGAAATTTGATCCTAGAATGCCAAAAAAGAAGTCAAAATAAATTATGTACAGAGGGACCCCTAATGCAACAGGGAACAGGGAACAGGGAACCCCATTATCTGAACATACCAAGGAGCAGATTGTATGAGGAAGGAATGATCTGTGCGGCAACTCATTTTAGTCTGCTCTGGTACGTTGTTGTAAGCACCAGCCACTGTGAGGATAGCTGCAAAAGCCCAGATGATACCAATGCAAAAAAGCAAAGCGAACCTCTCAAGTATGATATGGCCCTTAGGAATGATGTGCTTCAAATACTGCACAGAAAATCACACAGCTCATCAGACTTTTATAGAGGAATCTTGCATCAAGGCAGGATTTCGGGAAAGATCCATAACCTGCTGGGCAACAACCAGAAGAATAAGCATGGGCAGGCCAATCTCCACACAGTTAGCAAGCTGCATAGAACATACGAGTCAGATGTTGATGTGATGATTTTCTTTCCTTTTTGACAAGTGATTTGATTTTTTTTCTTTCAAAGCCACCAAAGCATTAGAGTGCCCCTTGAGAGAATTACCACTGGGAAGCCCCTCATGAATAGACCAAGACCCACTACACAAACCACCGGTACGAGAACTATGGGACTAAATAGTCTGGGGAGGAGAAAAGCAAAGTGAGAACAGTTGAACAAAATAAATTAAAAAAAAAAAAAAAAACTAGAAATCAGGACTATGTTTCAAGCCAGAATCCTTAAGATGGAAAAGAGTTGCAAGTGTTGAATTTGTTGTGTAGAGGGAATTTCTTTTTCCATAGCATGATTACATTACCTTGTCAAATTCCCCCATGCCTTACTATATCCGAGAATGATGTTGACAAAGGAAGATACAATCATGGATCCTTGAATTGTTCTCATTGTGTGGACAAATCTCTGCAAGCAACCTCATTAAAATCATGATAAAATCCTATGCTTCAAATACTCAAAATATATAACATGCCAGAAAAATAAAAGTTAAGAATAAGAAGGCAAGGTAATTTGATCGTAAACCAGCTAAGCATGCACCTCAACTGTCCTAAAATTTAGTTATCAGCAGTACAAAGACGTATGTGCTAATGTTACAACATCATCGTTTGAGGAATAGAGTGAAACTTGCAAGGGAAACGGAAAATAAAAACAGCACATGTTACTAAAAAAGAACATATACCATTGAAGAATTCATAAATTGAATATGTAGTTCAAGAGAAAGTAACAAAAACTTTAGAACGATGGTGTAGAAAAATATCATGTCTTATATCACCAAGACAACAACTTTGAGACACAACCAACTTCTAATTAAGTTGTACTTTTTTTTTTTTTCTTTTCAGTCACATTGCTTGAACTTTACATACCTCATGCCCAGTTGTGAAGTTCTCATCACCTAAGTCATTGATAATTGCCAACACTGGTAGGAGGAATGCAAATGATGCACCCATCACTGTAGGGAGCCTCGTCCCAAGCATCGTTTGAAGCAATGTGTTCAGTCCCGCCATAAAGAGTATTGTTTGAATAACACGGGCTTTATCACCCTGTTTGCATAAACAGTGAATTTGGAATATTTGGATTAAAGCAAAGTTGTAGTCCATCTAATTCAGCTCGATTATAGAGTAATGTTATATACAATCGTGTAGTGTACAAGAGCCGCACAGTCGTTTTAAAAAAGAGTGGGATCCGCTCTTAAAAAATTAATTTTTTTTTCACGTGGCCTCATATTTACTCAATTTTTTTAGAAAGATTACGTGACGTTTACACACTCTACGACTGCAAATATCATTTCTCATTAACATATATAAATTTATATATATATATATATATATATATATATATATATATACGAATCTTGGATAAAAGACTTACNAAAAAAAAAAAAAAAAAAAAGTAATTAGCTTCAGAATATCCACAACATGTAATTAAGACAAAAAATTCTGAAAAAAAAAGGTGATCTGCAATTTTTTATTTTTGGAAAAATACATCTTTTGGTGATATAGAAAGTTCGGCTAAAATAGGATAAGTTGTGGAATTAGTTATTTATTCACACAAATTACTAACGGACAGATCACTAATGTTCAAAACATATTTCAATTAAACATGAAATAATAAAAGAGAAGAAGAACCAATTATTACGACAAGAAATCAATTTTTGCGACGAGAACTGCTGCAAATTTAAAAAAGATTACAGATATAATTTCATGAAATCGTGAGATCTATTTTAAAATAAAAAGTAGTTTTGACGTACCACATCAAGTTTGGTGTAAATTTATTTTTATGTATATTTTTCTTTTCTGATTCTCTCACAACCCCACCAAATACCAAAAAGTACCCCCTTTTATCACAGAATCTTCAACTTCACCTATTTTTTTTTTTTTTCTCCTCTACAGATCGAACTAAAAAAAAATCAGTATCCTGCACGAGCTGAACTACTAATCAAGTCCCAAAGCAAGAAGAAAGAAAAGGGAGAGAGAGAGAGAGACTAACGCCAAGATGGGTTGGAGTGGATACAGTACTGGAGTTGCTGGAGTTGCTCGGCGGGAGGCCAAGTGGGACCTCTTGCGGCTCCAAGAGGCAGCGCTGGGGGCGGAGGCGCCGACGCCGGCTGGTGGTGTTTTGCCGTTTCCACCATCTTTTTATCTCTCTTCCTTCGTTCTTTCCCTTTTAAGACTGTAATAGCTCTTCCTCTTCCTTCTTGTACTGCTCAGTACTGGGGTAGGTTTTATCCCTCTCCCACACCAAAATCACAGAAAATAGAGAAATACAAAAGGAAAATACCAGAAAAAACAAGGCAAGTGCAAGGAAAGTATTATTAGAAGTCAGAAGCAAGCCCAGTTGACATCTTCAACAAAAAAGGAAAGTTCATAAGGAAGTCCCAGGTCATTTATTAACGCATAAATTAGCTCCTTCAGATTGAGAGAGAGAGAGAGAGACAGAGAGACAGAGCATGGGATTACGTTAAGGGTGTCATGTGTGCACATAGACTATAGACAGAGGATCATGGTACTTACCGCGCACATAAATAGCGTAAGGGCAGAAGGGACGGGACTTTCACGTCTTCGAGGAAGTTTTATATTTTTTATGTACTTTCCTTCTTCCTTAATTAATCTCACCAAACTGGCTTTCAAGTTTCTTTATATTACTATTTTGCCATTTGCTTTCCCATCACACGCCCATTCTAGGCCCTACTCGGCCCACAAGTAAAAGTTTGACTTTGACTACGTTTAGATGGTAAATTGAAGTGAGAATAATTGAGATAAAAAATAAAAATTAAATATAATATTATTTTTAATATTATTATTATTTTAAAATTTAAAAAATTAAATTATTTCTTATATTTTATATAATAATTTAAAAAAATTATAATGATAAAAAATGAGATAAAATATTTCTACTACCCAAATCAACGAAGTCAAAGCTCTCTTTCTTCCGTGTAATAAGAAGTCATTGACACGTCAGGCTTTTTTATTATTTTATGAAAAAATTGAAAGGCATTGGACCTTTTCGAACTCTAATAAAAAAGAGTTTTCACTGCCTTTATTCGGTTATAAAAACCATCCTCTCTTGTCTGATTTATTTATTATAATTTTTTTAAATTTTTATATAAAATATAATAAATAATTTAATTTGTATATTCTTAAAATAAAAATTATATTAAAAAATTACATTTTAATAATATTTTATTCAACTTTCATCTCATCTCATATGTATAACAAAACGAGACCAATTCATATAGTTTCACATATAGTTTCAATTCATCTCAACATTCAAATACTATTCAAACATAAATATTTTTAAATTTTTAATTTTTTAATTTTCAAAATTTTCATTAAATCAATACTTAATTACTACAATTTTCTCAAACTTTCCAATAAAACATAAAAAATAATTTAAAATTTTCAAATCTCAAAATAAAAATTATATTAAAAAATATATTCTAACAAAATTTTAACTTTATAATATTTTTATTCAACTTTTTCTCTTACTTTTTTCAAAATTCTATAAAATAACTTAATTTAAACTATTTTATTATTATTTATAAAATATCTCATTAATATTCACAGATTTTTTATTTCATTTCATCTCGTCTCATCTTTATAACCAAACGAGGCCTAAAAAGTTTTATGGCCAGCATAATTTTTAATATATCATATTTATTTTAAAATAAAATAAAAAACCAATATAATGGATCATTTATTTTAATCCCTTTGCTTGGTTGAGCATCTCACCTTATTTTCAATATGTGACGTAGGGGACTAATTCTAAACTTGTAATAATACGATAGGTTAATTCTAAAAAAAATTATACAAAAAAGAGTAATCTCAAACCGGATAAAGTACAGGGAGTTAATGGTAATTTACCCCTTCTTTTTAATATACATTATATTGAAAAACCATTATAATAAGTAAAATTCCCCCTCAGCTCACAATCTACATTAAGGTTCTTCCCGACTTCATCAAAATCATATCTAAAATTTAGTTAAAACTACATATTTTTCATAAGAATAGTGCTAGACTGCCATCTAACTTTGACCATTGGGCGGGCATGCCTATCACAAATTTGTCTTTTTATTTTTTTCCTTTTTTTTTCATATTTTTCAACATATTTAAATATTTTTAAAAAATAAAAAATATATATCAATATACTAAATGTCACTTCTGTAATCATTAAATTAAAAAAATAAAAATAAAATAAAATATATGAACTGTCAAAATGAAGAGACAAACTCAGGTGACATACTAGCATTTTCTTTTTCATAAATTCAAAACTATTTAAATTATAAATCGATATTGTATTAGTCAAAATAATAATATAATATTATTTAATAATAATATTAATAATTTTTTTTTATATTTTACAAATACACTAACCATATGTTAATTAATAATTTCATTTTTACTTAAATTATTGTTCTCAAACTAATTTCTTTCATCAACCTATTTTGTAACTATAATAACCATGGATTTGATATTTTAAAATAAAATATCACTTATGAAAATGAGCAGTATATCTTTAAATATAAAAAAAAACATTTACAAATACTATAGCTCATATTTGAAGTTATTTGTATTTGACTACTCCAATACAGATGATTTCGTTTCTATTTCTTCAAATTTTGAAGATGAACTACCAAATGCCAGTTTAGCATCTACCTTCTACCCCAATGTAAACCATACTGTGATCCAACACGTCTTCTTCATCTTTTATAGAGATAAAAAATAAAAAATAAAATAAAAATGTGTGGAATATTTTCAAGCCACTTCATTGGCTGTTTCGAGGTTCGATCCAATCAACATCCTAATCCCAAATTCTTATCCCATTAATTTTGTTTTCTCTTGTCAACTTTAGAATCTTTTAAATTTTGGGCCTTTATCTTTTGGAGAATGAATTTCTCTTCCTGTCAACTTCTCTTCCCTTGCCAACATTTGAAAAAACAAAAGTTGCTTTTTTGGAATTTGCTTTGCAAAAGTTGTGGCTACCTATTATTACAAATAAAAATTAAGTTTTCTGTATCTTGCAAAAATAACCCCATGAAACTGAATTGCTCTATATGTTTGACCCCTGTTTGTGGCATATAATTACAAAATGCCTGTGATTTTTAAGATCTGACTCATCTAATTATTATAATTTTTTTAAATTTTTAAATAAAATATAAAAATTAATTCAATTTTTTTAAATCTCAAAACAAAATAATATTAAAAAATAATATTTTAATAATATTTTATTCAACTTCTAACTGTCATATTATCTCATCTCATTTTATCGATGTAACCAAACGAGATTTAGAATGACCAAACGCCTTCAAACTATTAAGATTTGATTGAAGATTATGTCATGTTACCTATTTTTCGTTTATATTAACAATCATAATTAATTCGAAGTGTCAATTATTATATAATTTGAGTGTACATTGCGAAACTATCTATCTATCTATCTATCTATCGTGCCTTTTATCTCTCGAGATAAAAGTCAGTTCACATGTCAAACACCTATATATATGAACATTTATGTCCTAATTAGACAATGCATGAAAGTTGCCTTCCAAGTTTCTTCGAGTGCTTTCAATTCTCATTCATCATGAAGCTTACCACCACTTAATATCGAAATAAATAGAAAAAGAAAGAAAAAATATTGGGAATATTCACCAAGATATTATATTAATAGCAAAATGGTAGTTTTCCAATTTTGAACTCACTTCTTGGAAATGAACATATAACTTTGGTACGTTCACAAGTGTACATCGAGTAATTGAAGAAATATTACTTCGGTATGATGATTCCAAAAGTGTGAATATAAA
This sequence comes from Juglans hindsii, assembly GCA_003123825.1. Taxonomy (NCBI): domain Eukaryota; kingdom Viridiplantae; phylum Streptophyta; class Magnoliopsida; order Fagales; family Juglandaceae; genus Juglans; species Juglans hindsii. The sequence goes on along the minus strand of QEOW01002958.1, from coordinate 884,884 downwards.
ATTTTGAATTTAAGACATAGTTTATACGGCTCGATTGATATGCGGATGCCATCCATTAAGGTGAGATGCTTAAATTAATGAAAAATACTATAGACATAAATAGATTATATAAAAGTAAACTCATAAATTGATGTAGTTTTATATAATATGTTAGATCTATTTTATAATAAAAATAATATTATAATTTGATGTATCATATTAAGACACGTTAATTTGTGAATTTATTTTTATATAATTCATCAAAACATTTCTCTAAATTATTTGGTAGCAAAAGGGGATCTACGAATATGTATGTCACTGCAAAAGTGAAGGAGAATGAATAGAACATAGCCGTTTGAAATAATCTAATGTCTCGGGGTAGCCATGTAAAACTATATAGAATGAGTGATAATATGTGATACGATCCATAAATTCAACACGAATACAATACAAAATTAACGGATTTGAGTTTGATTTTAACGGTTCAAGTTAAAATGAGTTGACCTGTTAAGACACAATTTATAAACGGGTTAATAACGGGTCAACCTGCTTAATATGAAATTAACCCACTTTGACCCATTTATTTCAAAATTAAAATTGTATTATTGTTAAATTGTAATATTGATTTTTTCAATATGTTTATGTTTTTATTGTTGGAATTGTAATTTTAGACCTATCTCATATTTGTTATTCTATGGTTTGTAATATTAGTTTTATTAAATGTTAAAATTTGAAAAATATTGATATATATTTTTAAGATATTATGGTTATTAATAAATATATATTTTAATTTTTATGTAAAATTATATTAATTAAGTCAAATGAATTATAAGTTTTAGTTCAATCATTTACATAAAACAAATGAACTTAAATTAGTAATATCGAGTTAATATATTTTTAATTAATTAATTAATAAATAAATTAAAACAGATAACACCATATGCTCTGCTATTTAAATAGCTTGAGTTGGAATTTATAAATTCGACAAGTTTAATTTAACTATCTGATTTAATTCACTTATATAATCAAATATTTATGATTTCGTACGAGATCAGGTCAATCCTATGCTAACCCTCACCGAAAGTGTGTCCGGATAAGTATATATATATATATATATTTTTTTTTTATATTTTTTTAATCTTCATAAATATTAAAAAAAATAAAAAATTTACAATATCGATAAAAAATACTTCATTAATCACTAAAAAAAAAAATTGCTTCGAGATACACTTTTGAACACTTTTTCCATAGGTTTAGCATTTCAGAAAACAAAAACACTATCAAGTGTTAGTTGTCACCGACCTTTAGGTACGTTTGGATCTCAAATCTATCTAAATTCATCTCAATTCATCATTATATTTTTTTTAAATTTTAATATAAAATATAATAAACAATTCATCTTTTTCAAATCCTTAAATAATAATAATATTAAAAAATAATATTTTAACAATATTTTATCATCTCAGCTCAACTCAACTCAATTTAATATCCAAACACAGTCTAAATTATCCTAGCAATCACATTTTCCTTTACAGAATAATACTATGTAGAAGTTTTTAATAGAAAAATTATAGAAAAATAATTTATACAAGTATTAAATAGATTAATTCTGCATAAATGCATGTAATAAAAATTGACTCTACTTTAAATAAATTGTAAAACAAACTATTATTTATTAATAAGATTTACATTTTTTTTATAAATATTTTATAAAAAGTAAATTTCAGTAAAATGAAAATATTTATATAAAGTGATGTTATTTTTATAAATTATTTTATATAAATATCATTTATTTAAAATATAGTTATATAAAATATAATAAAAAAGATTGTATATCTATCATTTTTCTTATCCCTTTTCGTTTGGTCCACCCATCGTCTGTGGGTGCCCTCTATTCGGATTCTCTATTTTGATTGGCCGTCTATTTCTAGTTTTATTTATCCAAGCATATTGTACATTTTATAGTAAAGTTATTTTTATTATAAAATAAATTTAATTTATTACTTAATTTATAAATTTATTTTTATAAAATATTTTTATATAAATAATACTTCTCTCCCTTAAAAATTTATTAAAAATGTTGCACCAAGAAGCATATCATACTACGGAGCAAAATGCTAAAAATCTAACATGAAATTCCTCACCTTCCGTTTTTTAATTATTTTTTTATTTCTTATTTGAGTAACTCCTAATTACACTGTTTTGCAGTTTAAGTAATTAGGATTAATTAAAGAAGTTCTTCATGTATATAGTTTGTCATATATATATATATAAGGTTTTTAGAAATAAAATGCAGCACTTTTATGGCCGGGACTTGTAAAATACCTTTAAAAGAGATCGTGTCTCCAAATCTCAGATCAAAAACATGTGCCTCGTTAGTTATTATATTCAACCTACAACTATACAACTTAATTTAAGAATATATCTGAATCCACGTGACAACCCAGAGTACGAATTCCTTCAAATTTTACGATTTCTTAGTTTATGCTACTTAGATCCCTCGGGTTGCCTTTGGAATGAAGAATTTGGATTTTGAATTTCAGATTTGGATTTGTATTTTAATTCAATCATAATTTCAACTTCTAGATCTTGAAGCATTTAAGTATGGATTTGGATATATAGTTCAGATGAGATAAAATATTTTGAATAGTAGTTGAATAAAATATTGTTAGAATATATTTTTAGTATTATTTTTATTTTATGATTTGAAAAAGTTGAATTGTTTATTATATGTTTGTATGAAAATTTAGAAAAATTATAATGATGAGATGAGAAAGCTTGTTTGGCTTTAATGCAGATCTATATTTAAATTTTAATATATCTGAGGATTTGGATTATAAAGACTCAAATCCAAATCCTCCGACTCTTATGAAAGCCCCCATTTCATTTAGATCCTGTTTAGATAATAAGATCAGATAAAATAATTTTAGATGAAAATTGAAAATTGAATAAAATATTATTAGAATATTATTTTTTAATATTATTATTATTTTGAGATTTAAAAAAATTGAATTGTTTATTATATTTTATGTGATAATTTAAAAAAAATTGTAATTATGAGATGTGATGAGATGAAATACTTTCACTATCCAAATGAGGTCTTAGAATAATGCTAGATACAATGTTGACCCCTTTTGAAAAAAATGAGATCTACTATTACAATATATTAGGATTTGTACACTGATATGATGAGATGAAATACTTTTACTATCCAAATAGGTCTTTAGAATAATGCTAGATACAATGTTGACCCCTTTTGAAAAAAATGAGATCTACTATTACAATATATCAGGATTTGTACACTGATATGATGAGATGAAATACTTTTACTATCCAAATAGGTCCTTAGAATAATGCTAGATACAATGTTGACTCCTTTTGAAAAAAGTAAAATCCACTATTAAAAAATAAATTTTTTCAGATGAATATTATATTTATCAACATTTTTATAAAAAAAATGCACAAAATTTGTACAATTTTCACTCTAAAACTGTATAAATCATTTGCTTATTACTCATCGTATCTGCTTTAGCTTAAGCACTCGAGATTCGTAAGTGGAATTATCCCTTGAAATTGAGCTGCCCAGTCAGTGAGATCCACTATTAAAAAGTGGATTTTTTCAGATGGATAACAAACAACGGTCACCACACAGGAACTCACATAAAAAGCTGCAACAGGAAATCATCATAGCCATGGAGCTTGCATTCTTTACAAACAAGTTACAAGTCCAAAAATAAGCATTGGAAGGGCAAGAAAAATAACGTTTTAAGTAAAAAACTGAAGACAGCTGATGATAATTTTAAGGTCAACATGTTAGGTAATCACTTTAAGCCACAGTGGGCTGTTCTTACAATAGCACAATACAGAACAAAAGCAAGACAATTATTAATTACGATGGCCTCATGATTGTAAGATTTCATATACTTAAAANCGTTCTCATCAAGACCCCCTTCGCATTGAGTATCCAAGTCCACATATTGTTAGTAACTTGACTACGGTACCATTTGTAATGACCCAAGCAAAAACCCAAGACTTCAAAATAACTAATCAAAGTTACATCTGAAACTATTTCAAATCATAATAAAACATGGTTCTACCTAGTGAAGAACCAATGTGAGAAATGGCACTTAATGAACTTTATCATACTTTACCCACATAATGCGGGATTTAGCAAGATATTACACAGCTAAACCACTGGCATGATGGCTGGAGAGAGTGGCTTAGCTCCGGAAATAGTATTAGATGCATCTTTTACTAGAAGAAACTCAACTTGCCCATACCATACCATATGCTTTTCCTAACTTCTCAGCCATCGTAATTGTGATTTTTCACAATCACTTAGTCAACAGCTATTTTATGTAAAGATCCAAGTACAATAATTCAAAAGACAGTTCGTGTGAAGGCCCCAACATTCTAAATTAAAAACGTGACAATAAATTCCTCCATAAGAACAGAAAGCAAAGCAAGTTCACTTTTTGAAAAGAAAAACCTCTGTCCATCGTTAAACAACCATCCATTGTAAATCAATTACATGGCATGAAGAACCAAATAGAAAATCATCAGGGAGCTAAACTACCCAAATGGGTTCAAAAATTGCATCCAAATCACTTGTAGGATAGAATGGTGACCAATTATGTTTTCATCTATTATTTTTTGATAAGTAATTTATGTTTTCATCTATTAATGTGAAGAATAATACCCAACTGAACAGTCAGTTTTCTTCTCAGCCAAAGAAAAGAAAAAAACGACCTACCAATTTTCTTACCATTGGACTTCTGAAAAATGAGGGCAGTTTTTAGTTGACTCCCGCCAAGTTACTTGCTCGGTATAATATTGAGATAAAAAATCTGTTTAGCCAAAAACGTTTTGCCGTCCAAATGAAGTGGGCTTTCTTGAATGCCAACTGAACTCATAGTTTCAGAAACATGCTGTGTGGTTTTCATTAGACGTTTTTCCGTCCAAATGGAGTGGGTTTTATTGAGGTTCACACCTTGGGTTCAGCAATCACACAGGCAGAGTAAATATAAGACGCTCTGTTAGTCAATATGAATATATGTAAACATCTAACATCGAAAACTAGAAGAAAGAAAGAGAGAAAAACAAATTAAAATAAAAAAGAGAAAAACAGCAAACCCTTCTCGCAAAAACAACTCAAGACCGTGAATAACTATATCAATTTAAGAAAGAGCTGATTAGGGTCGAGTTGCGCTAACCTGGTTCTTAAAATCAACTTGATTCAGAGAGGCCTTGAAAAACTTGTCCACAGCCTGTTTGAAAGAAGGCTTGAAAGACAGGGACTTGTCGAGCCAAACTCCATTGGCGAAGGACAAGCGAGGCCCACCGCTGGGACTGCCGTCGGTGAATACAACGGAGATGATCTCGGAAGCGAAGGAATTGAGCTGGTCAGTGGATCTGGACTTGAGGAAGGATAGCAGCTGGTCGAGGGTAGGGCCCTTAGACCCCGCCGCGATGAGGCTCAGCACCACGTGGATCGACAACGGCGAGAACACCAGGTTCGATTTCTTGCCTTCTTCACTTAGCAGTAACCGATTGGCGATCCTCAAAGAAACGTCGGTTTGGTCGCTGATCGATTGCCGGAGGTCCATAGTTGCTGTTTCAGAGAGGTCGACAAATGTCTAGAGTGGAAAGGAACGAGCGTGTGTCGGTGCGTGGCTTTGGATTACGAAGTTTCGAATCAAATAGAAGTATCAAATTCTACAGTGTGCGGCTCTGATCAAAGATGGCTCTGATCAAATTCTACACGTACACAACTAAGATTTTTTATGTACTAGGCAGCACTTACACATGTTAAAAAGTGACATCTCCATCACTCTCGACACGTGTATTAATTTTGATACTCTTATCCTTTCTTTATTATCTAATTATTATTTTTTCTTTGAATCATAATTAAAAATATCAAAATATAACCTTATTTTATAAGCTAAATAAATTAGATTTAATTAATTAACATAATCATATAATTTAATTAAAAATAAATAAAATTTTATAAAATTGATATTCTTTAACTCTTTGAGTCAATTTTTATAAAATTAAATTTATTTTTAATCAAATTACATGATTACATTAGTTGTTTGAATTTATTTTCTTTTAAATTATGTAATAAGGTAATGTTATAAGATTTTAATCCAAATTCAAATAGCAAAAAGAAAAAAAGAAAGAAATAATATTTACAGTTGTTGAGTGCGCAAGCACCGCATAATTCATTTGAAAAAGTAAATAAATGTGAGACTCATATGAAAAAAATTTAATTTTTAAATAGAAGACATCACTCTTTTTTAAAAGAATTGTACTGTAATTGTGCACTCTATGACTATATATAACATTATTAAAAAAATAGTTAGATAATAAATAAAGAAGGTGTAATGGTATCATTACTCATTTTGAGGAATACTACAATTACAAAATAATTTTATAAAAATATACCTACAAATTGACATGATTTTATATTATAAATTAATTTTTACGAAATATTTTTGTAACTGAAATATTTCTTTTTTTTTTTTAGATTTGTTACTCGTTATTTTACACACCACAATTTTATATTTTTTTNAAGGAATTGAGCTGGTCAGTGGATCTGGACTTGAGGAAGGATAGCAGCTGGTCGAGGGTAGGGCCCTTAGACCCCGCCGCGATGAGGCTCAGCACCACGTGGATCGACAACGGCGAGAACACCAGGTTCGATTTCTTGCCTTCTTCACTTAGCAGTAACCGATTGGCGATCCTCAAAGAAACGTCGGTTTGGTCGCTGATCGATTGCCGGAGGTCCATAGTTGCTGTTTCAGAGAGGTCGACAAATGTCTAGAGTGGAAAGGAACGAGCGTGTGTCGGTGCGTGGCTTTGGATTACGAAGTTTCGAATCAAATAGAAGTATCAAATTCTACAGTGTGTGGCTCTGATCAAAGATGGCTCTGATAAAATTCTACACGTACACAACTAAGATTTTTTATGTACTAGGCAGCACTTACACATGTTAAAAAGTGACATCTCAATCACTCTCGACACGTGTATTAATTTTGATACTCTTATCCTTTCTTTATTATCTAATTATTATTTTTTCTTTGAATCATAATTAAAAATATCAAAATATAACCTTATTTTATAAGCTAAATAAATTAGATTTAATTAATTAACATAATCATATAATTTAATTAAAAATAAATAAAATTTTATAAAATTGATATTCTTTAACTCTTTGAGTCAATTTTTATAAAATTAAATTTATTTTTAATCAAATTACATGATTACATTAGTTGTTTGAATTTATTTTCTTTTAAATTATGTAATAAGGTAATGTTATAAGATTTTAATCCAAATTCAAATAGCAAAAAGAAAAAAAAGAAAGAAATAATATTTACAGTTGTTGAGTGCGCAAGCACCGCATAATTCATTTGAAAAAGTAAATAAATGCGAGACTCATATGAAAAAAATTTAATTTTTAAATAGAAGACATCACTCTTTTTTAAAAGAATTGTGCTGTAATTGTGCACTCTATGACTATATATAACATTATTAAAAAAATAGTTAGATAGTAAATAAAGAAGGTGTAATGGTATCATTACTCATTTTGAAGAATACTACAATTACAAAATAATTTTATAAAAATATACCTACAAATTGACATGATTTTATATTATAAATTAATTTTTACGAAACATTTTTGTAACTGAAATATTTTTTTTTTTTTTTAGATTTGTTACTCGTTATTTTACACACCACAATTTTATATTTTTTTAATTTAATTTCTATTAAACTAATTGAATTATTATCTATATATTATATATTTAACAAGGAAAAAAAAAGTAACAATCTGCATGACGTAGGGATGATTATTAGATATTTTTTTTAATATGATTTGTCAACGTGTCCAAATGCACGCTAATAGAGTCAATTATTACTTTAAAGAAAAATGATAAACACATAATATTTTATATAACAACACTCTAAAAAGAAAAATATTTTTATAAAATATTTTATAAAACTAACATTATTTTATAATATATATTATAAAATATATTATGAAATATGTTAAGTGGATATCACTAGTCTACTAGAAAAGATGGTTAGGAAGTTGGTCTTACTGCTAGACGATATTGGGAGGATAATGTCATAGTTTTACTCTTTAGGTTCTGAGTTTATTACGTGGATTACTAGATTAAAAGGTGCTTTCTAAGATGCTGAATCTATTGTGATAAAGTACCTTGATTGAGTGGCGAGGGCTAGAATTAGTATCGAGAAATTATTATTTGTCTCAAAAGTTTAAATTGATAAGAAGTGATAGATTTTATTATTTATTTTTATATTTTAACACTTTCCCTCACGTATAGGTCAGACTTCATCTCAATCGGTGGCTTAACATATGTAATAATTAATTAAGATAGAATATAAAATTAAGATTTAAACTTATAACTTATGCTTTGATACTATATAAAATTATTACTTATTTTAAAAATTTAAATTGACGTAAAGAAATAGATTTTATTATTTATTTTTATATGAAAGTTACAATATGAATAATTCCCCTTGTATTGTTGACTCTTACCAACCTTCTATCACGTTAATACGTATATTTATTTTCTTCCTAAACTACCCTTTTTTACTTTCTTTTCTTTTTCTTTTTTTCATATTTTATTAGTCAGTACGACCTATAGATAAAATTCTACAGTGTGTGGCTCTGATCAAATTCTATTAAAGATTTCTTATCTACTAGGCAGCAGGTGTTACACATGTTAAAAAGTGACATCTCAATCACTCTCGACACGTGTATTAATTTTGATACTCTTATCCTTTATCATCACATTATTATTCAGTTTTTTTTCCCTCTTTGAATGATAATTAAAAATCTCAAAATATCTTTATTTCATAATCTAAAAGAAAATAAATTTAATCAATTAACATAATCATGTAATTTAATTGAAAATAAATTCAATTTTATAAAAATTGACATTCAAAGTTTAGAGAGAGTCAATTTTTATAAATTTTTATTTATTTTTAATTAAATTATATGAATACATTAATTGTTTGAATTTATTTTCTTTTAAATTATGCAATAAGGTCATGTTATAAGATTTTAATCCAAATTCAAATAGCAAAAATAAACAAAAAAAAAAGAAATAATATTTGCAGTAGTGGAGTGCGCAAACGCTGCGTAATTCTTTTGAAAAAGTGAGTAAATGCGAGACTCACATGAAAAAAATAATTAATTTTTTAATAATAGACATCACTCTTTTTAAAAAGAATTGCACTGTAATTATGCATTTTATGACTATATATAACATTATTAAAAAAAATAGTTGAATAGTAAATAAAGAAGTCATTTTGAGAAATATTACAATCACAAAATAATTTTATAAAAATATACCTACAAACTGACATGATTTTATATTATAAATTAATTTTTACGAAACATTTTTGTAATTAAAATATTTCTCTTTTTTTTGAATTTATTATTCATCATTTTACACACTACACTTTTGTATTTTCTTAATTTAATTTAATTTTACTTCCATTAAATTAATTGAATTATTATCTAATATCTATATATTATATATTTAACAAGGAAAAAAAAAAGTAACAATCTATATGATGTAGGGATTATTATTAGATATTTTTTTTAATAGGATTTGTCAACGTGTCCAAAGTCACGCTAACGGGGCCAATTATTACTGGAAAAGATGGTTAGGAAGCTGGTTTTACCAACCTTCTGCCACGTTAATACGCATATTTGTTTTCTTCCTAAACTACCCTTTTTTTACTTTCTTTTCTCTTTTTTTTTCATATTTTATTAGTCACCTACAGATAAAAGTGAAATGAACTTGAAAAGAAAAAAAAAAAAAAGAGAAAAAAACATGAAAAAAGTTATTGGTTTAAGCCTTTGGGAGCTTAGGTCTCGTTTAGAACTCATTTTATTACTGTTCATATTAATGCGTAAATTTGCACCATAGGTCAGAACGGAGGATAGAATTATCTCTGGTCTAAAACGATGATTTGGACTTCGATACAATGTTCTTCACGTTCATCTATAAAATAAATAATAAATAAGCAAATAAGAATAAATAAATAAAGACACGAAGATTTACGTGGTTCGACATAATACCTACATCCACGGGTTGTTTGGGGGTAAAATCTATTATAATGAATAATTTTACAATCTCTCGTGACCTCACATATCTCACAATACAATTGAGGAATTTAGAATTTTAGGAAGTTAAAGATAATGTCTTCCTTGAGAGAAGATCCTTTGGAATTATTGTGTGTGGTGGAGTATATACGTAGGGAGGCCCTGTAAATTTGTGGAGATCTCAGCCTTATATTGATGTCTATTTTCTTGGAGTGATTAGTCCAACTTGCCTAATGAACTAATTTCCTTTTAAAAGTCCAAGTCTTTTTCCTTTTAGGAGTCTGAGTTAACTTGCCTTATCAATTATTGGCTTGATTTTTGACTTTATCCTGGGGCTAAATTATAGGATGTTGATTTGACACCTCACAGATGCCCGTGATTCTTAAGATCGATTTACTCACAATAAGAAAGCCTTGAGAATCTTTAAGTTAACAATCTGTAGAAAAAAATAAACTTCGAAAATTGGTCCTAGATTTTATGTTTGTTTTGTGTTGAGATAGGCGGGAGATGTGCTTGATTGCGTTAGTGGCGAGTGTGAACCTTGACTTGGGGGGGAGATCTACTCAACCGCGTTTGGTGTGAGCGTGGAGCTCAGCTTGGGCGGGAGATGTACTCGACCGCGTTAGGTGCGAGTGCGGAGCTTGGCTTATTGGTGTGAAGGCTGAGCTCGGCTTGGGTAACTTGGCTTATTGTTACGAGCGCAGAGTATCGACTTTGGCGGGAGATGATAGACTCGATCACATTGAGGTTAGAGTTGAGCTCAATCGCTTTGCTGTGGTGGGAGGGAGATGGAGCATGAGGCTAGAGTTAAGCTCGATCGAGTTGAGTTCAACTGTGCTAATGGTGCAAGTGGAGACGTTCGACTTGTGTTTGATGGGGAGATGCCTTGATCGGGCTAAGGGGGACACTTGGCTTATGTTTTGCTGGAAGGATACCTCAACCGTGCTTATAGTGCTAGTGGAGACACTCGGCTTTGAGAGTTAGGCTGGAGATGGACTCGATCGCCCTAGGCATCGGCTTTGAGTTTGTTTGTTTGTGTGAATGTTTGCCTAAGAGATTGTCTATTGTCGACGAAAAGTGCATATTTTCATTATTGATTTTTGCTATTTGTTTTCCATGATTGGTTGCATGTGACCGTTTGCTGTCAGTAAATAGTGTGCATTTTTGTGATCGGTTTTGCTATTGTTGGTAGTAGTGGTCTTTTTGCCCCTTGGTGTAAATTGTTGTTGGTGTTCCCATTTTGCTGTTGGTGTTTGTTGGTCATAACCTGCACTAAGTGGTCAGAGAGCTTGTCGACCCCCTGAGTCCAACTTAGGCAGTTGTCAAGCTTGTTGATTCATTCCCGAAGGTAATCTGCGCGAGGCAGTTGTGGAGCTTGGAGGCTTGTTTCCGAAGGTAACCCGTTGGCGGCGATTGTAGCATGAGTGTAAACACTCGACTTTTGTTGGAGAAGATTTTATGCTTGTATTGCTGTCCAGGTGAGAGATGTCGGGCAGTTCAGAGACTTGCCCACTTGTTGGACGCCTTGGGAGTCAGGCGATCCTTGTCCTTTATCACATGTTGACTTCCCGTCTGACACGTTACGAGGGAGGTCAGGTAGTCTGATGACTTGTCCTGCCTCTTGATCCTCACCGAGGTATGAGTAAGGTCTGTCAGTTCTTGATCTTTCCCTTTTATTGGCTCGTCACGAGGGAGGTTAGGCAGTCTAATGACTTGTCCGCCTCTTGATCCTCGACGAGAGATAAGTAAGGTCGGGCGTTCCTTAACCTTACCCACTTGTTGACTCGTCATGAGGGAGGTCGGGCAGTCTGATGGCTTGTCCCGCCTCTTGTTCCTTGGCGATATATAAGTAAGGTCGGGCGGTCTTTGACTTTTCCCGCCTATTGACTCGTCACGAGGGAGGTCGGATAGTTTGATGACTTGTCCCGCCTCTTGATCCTCGGTGAGGTATGAGTAAAGTCGAGCGATCCTTGACTTTTCCCGCCTGTTGGCTCGTCACGGGGGAGGTCAAGCAGTTTGATGATTTTTCTCACCTCTTGATCCTCGACGAGGTATAAGTAAGGTCAGGTGGTTCTTGACCTTTCCTGCCTATTGGCTCTCGACGAGGTGTGACTTGACTTTTGTTTGAAAGAGATGCTTGACCGTGCTAAAAATGCAAATCCGGTTAGGGTAGATAATTCAAATCCCAAATGTAACACCTCGTATTTTAGTGTATTTTAATGAAGGAATTATTTTTATTGATTCAGAATTTATTCTCTTGTTTTAAAATTATTGGATTTTTAATTAGGCTATTTTTATGATTTTTAGTTTACGAAAATTATTTTTTTGAAGTGCTTTCTTTAGATTAATTACTGTGGGATTTATTTATTTCAATTTGACTTTACCATTACGTTTAAATTATTTTATTTAACTTATGGTTTTGAAATCGTTTCCGTTGGATCATTTTTGTTACCCAAGTTATGAGGATTGGACCTCATTTCTATTCCCTCTATTTTTCTTTTCCTCATTTTCTTTTCTTTCTTTTCTTTTTCCTCCTTATTTCTCCTTCGGTTTCCTCTCTCCCGCGCGCGAAGCCCAGCCCCCCTCCCTGCGCGACCCAGCTCCCTCTCTCTCCCTCTCTCTCCCTGTGCGTCCGTCACCTTCACCCAGACCGCCGCCGTCGCGCCGCTGTGCGCGACACCGCCCGCCTGGCCGACCAGCTCCCCCTCCCTCCGGCGACCTCACCCCCCAAATCCCAGCCCCTACCTCGCCGCCGATAGCCCGCACGCACCCCACGAAGCCGCGGCATTCTTTGTGCCGTTGCGCCGCCGTCGCGCCACCTCCGGCCACCATTTCTTCACTACTTCATCCCCGACCTCCTAGCAACCCAATGGACCCAACCCCAGCTCCGATCCGTCACCGGTGAAGCCCCACCAAGCCCATTTCCGATTTGTGCATCTTTGGCCTAAAACCACCCCTTGCGCCGCCACCCACGGCCAACCATCATCACCACTAGCTTCACCGACATTTATAGGCCCTACCCTATCAATCTTTGGTCTTCGTTTGCACCCGTTAAAAAGTGGGTATCTGTGACCCACGGCTACAGTGTATTTTGCACTGTTCTGCAGCTGTTTTTCCACTTCTTGCGCCTCCGTGATCCTCCAGAAATTATTATATAGTACTGTAAGTATTTTCCTAAGAATTCTCGTGAATTTAATGTATTTTTTTTTTTTGCACTAGCACATTACACTGTATTTAATTGCTGATTGGTTTTGCCGGACTGAGTCCGAGGAGTAACGGGGTTGATTGGATTGGGTGATGGAGTTGTTAGTATGATTGGTTTAGACTATGAGATTTGTTGGCTGTTCGGGTTTAAATATTGGTGTTTTGTGTATGACGTGGGTTGTGGTGGATATTGGTGATTTTAAGAAGTAATGATATATTTTGAGATTATGAAGGTTTTAAGTTTTGAGAAATTTAAAATAGGTTATTTAAGAAGCTTAGGCTTAAATATCGAAATATGTGATCTATTGGAAACTTACAGAAATTACGTGATTATTTTTATAGGTGACGATTTATAGTCGACTCGACATTTTTGAAGAAATTTTTGGAAAAGTTAAGTCGTCCAGGTAAGCGGGATTCCTATGCTAGATTTGCATAAAAAGAAATGAACTGAGGTTGGTTTGTAAAAATGTGCATGTTGTTTTAAAAAGAAAAAGTGAAAAACAACCTTAGTATATGTTTTGCATTCCCTCATGAGATACGTATGAAAGAGAAAATAAATGTTTTTGACATGAAATGTGTAGACATGAGCAATATTTGACATATTTCTGAAATATGCAAAAGAGCGGATATGATATCATTGAAATTTTTATGCATGTGATATGAAATAATTTGGATCTGTTTTTGATCAAATAGAAATGATATGAATATGTTTCGCACGTGTTTTGATATGATATGGATATGATAAAACTTTAGCATACTTATCTGTTCTGAATATGGTTCTGATATGATGATACTGTTCACGTGATATGGTTGGTACCACCATGATATGATATGAGTGCACCCACTTTGGAAACAAAGTGGTCCTTTTACGTGTTCTTTCCTGTGTGCACACTCGGGGCTCCGAGATTGAAAAAGGGGAAGTTCACCACATGATACTGCCTGGTTTGGCCACCGGGGATAGCACAACCCTACCACGGGGGTTAAACATGGTATATGATATGATATGATAAGATAAAAATGTTCATTTATGTTATGCCAAAGTGTTTTTTTGAATATGAAATGGATTCTTAAATATGAATTGTTGATTATGAGTATGAGAAGATTGAAAAGTTGCTCTGATTTTCTGATAACAGGTTCTTATGAGATCTGCATATAAAAATAAAATGTTTTTGTTTCTGCATACTGAACTTTCTGAAAAGGCTCATGTTTACATACTAGTATATGTTCTCTGCTTACTGAGTTATTGATAACTCACCCCTTATCTCCACCATCTTTTTCAGATGATTTGAATGCTTCAGTTGAGGATCAAGGATATGGAGCATGGGTGAGAAGAGTTAGAATGGTGGTTTAAGCATAGAAGATTTATATGGGTATTAAAAGTTTTCATTCAGTAAGCTTGTTGGGTTCTGATGTTGTGATTTGTTGGGAGATTGATGTTTATATTAAGACTTTTTATTGTCTTAGAATAGTTATTCTGGAGTAAGTGATGTAAATATATGAGTATTTTGTGCGATAGAGAAAAATTAGAGTATGTACTATGTGGAAGAAATATGATTTTTAAGTGACATGGGTTAACTTTTCGGACCCTCGGGGACGGGGCGTTATATTGTCTATTGTCGACGAAAAGTGCATATTTTCATTATTGGTTTTTGCTATTTGTTTTCCATGATTGGTTGCATGTGACCGTTTGCTGTCAGTAAATAGTGTGCATTTTTGTGATCGGTTTTGCTATTGTTGGTAGTAGTGATCTTTTTGCCCCTTGGTGTAAATTGTTGTTGGTGTTCCCATTTTGCTGTTGGTGTTTGTTGGTCGTAACCTGCACTAAGTGGTCAGAGAGCTTGTCGACCCCCTGGGTCCAACTTAGGCAGTTGTCAAGCTTGTTGATTCATTCCCGAAGGTAATCTGCGCGAGGCAGTTGTGGAGCTTGGAGGCTTGTTTCCGAAGGTAACCCGTTGGCGGCGATTGTAGCATGAGTGTAAACACTCGACTTTTGTTGGAGAAGATTTTATGCTTGTATTGCTGTCCAGGTGAGAGATGTCGGGCAGTTCAGAGACTTGCCCACTTGTTGGACGCCTTGGGAGTCAGGCGATCCTTGTCCTTTATCACATGTTGACTTCCCGTCTGACACGTTACGAGGGAGGTCAGGTAGTCTGATGACTTGTCCTGCCTCTTGATCCTCACCGAGGTATGAGTAAGGTCTGTCAGTTCTTGATCTTTCCCTTTTATTGGCTCGTCACGAGGGAGGTTAGGCAGTCTAATGACTTGTCCGCCTCTTGATCCTCGACGAGAGATAAGTAAGGTCGGGCGGTCCTTAACCTTACCCACTTGTTGACTCGTCATGAGGGAGGTCAGGCAGTCTGATGGCTTGTCCTGCCTCTTGTTCCTTGGCGATATATAAGTAAGGTCGGGCGGTCTTTGACTTTTCCCGCCTATTGACTCGTCACGAGGGAGGTCGGACAGTTTGATGACTTGTCCCGCCTCTTGATCCTCGGTGAGGTATGAGTAAAGTAGAGCGATCCTTGACTTTTCCCGCCTGTTGGCTCGTCACGGGGGAGGTCAAGCAGTTTGATGATTTTTCTCACCTCTTGATCCTCGACGAGGTATAAGTAAGGTCAGGTGGTTCTTGACCTTTCCTGCCTATTGGCTCTCGACGAGGTGTGACTTGACTTTTGTTTGAAAGAGATGCTTGACCGTGCTAAAAATGCAAATCCTGTTAGTGTAGATAATTCAAATCCCAAATGTGAGATTGGCAAACCTGAATCTATTTGCTAGAACGTCACGAAGGTTTGTGGTGCATAGGGCTGTAAGAGGACTAGACCAAAAAAATCGATCGGACCAGACCAATAGTCTTATTGGTTGGTCCCAGGGTGTGATTTTTTTGGGTTGGATTGGACCGAGACTACGAATGTGTGTATATATATATATTTTAAATATTATATATATAATATATTATTTTATATAATAGTTGTATAAGTTAATTATGTAATTTTTATTCAAAGGGATCACTATTGACCATATATACAATGAAATTATTTAATATTCATTAACCATATATAAAATATTAAAGAGATCACTTAATTTCATTAACCATATATATATAATGCAAAAAGTGTTCATGAACCAAATCAGACCGAATGGATCGACTGGATCAATAGCTAATGGTCCAATCTGGCAAAAATGACGTACCAAAATTTTTGGTCCATGACTCCCCCCAGATAGAACCGGATTGGACTAGACCGATTACACTCCTAGTGGTGCGTTAGCAAGGCCCGCAAGCAATCATGCGTAAATAATGAAGGTCTAGGGTGCCCATGATACCAAGTAGTCTATTTTGATATAAACAGATTAAGAAGCCTATGCGGCGCCTGGGAAGGGCTTTGTTGCCGGTGTTCCGCGTCACGCGGGCGATTTTCCACGAAATATATTCCCCGAGTGTATAGCCACTCAGATTCTTGTGGAACCTCGAGGATTTTCGATGGGAAAAATCTCCAAAATTCAAATTTGTTAGTGAAAATAAAATTAAAATAACAAGTTTGAAAGAGATAAACCCGAGCATTTAGCTGCTACTTTCAATTCTTCCTCAACTGAAATCGTTAGCTACTAAATAATTTTTGCACAGAAAAATTACCTATCTTTGAGCTCTTTTGTAACGATGACAATTGTTTGTCCATCTCAGCATCTTTTTTTTAATATCAAATCTGAGCGAGCAGCTAAGTGTAGCTAAGGTTAGGTTTAGATAGTGAGTTGGGATGAGATGAGTTGAGATGAAAGTTGAATAAATATTATTAGAATATTATTTTTTTAATATTATTATTGTTTTGAAATTTGAAAAAGTTGAATTGTTTATTGTATTTTATGTGAAAATTTTGAAAGTTGAAATGATGAGATGAGATGAAATAGGTTGAGAGTGTTTCTCAATTCAAATTAAGCCTAAGTGTGCCGATGAAAATTAACTTTTTAGAATTGATTAATACTCTCAATATGAGTGGACATTCCCTATGTCCCAAAATCTGAAGTAGCATATCTCATTCCAATTTTTCTCAAGCAAATGGAGAATCAATTTAACACTTGTGTTAAAATAGTTCAAAGTGATGGGAGTGGAGAGTTTGTCAATCAAGCTTTAAATACATGTTTTGAAAAAAAGGGATTATCCATCGGTTGTCTTGCCCTGATACTCCTGAGCAAAATGGATTGGCCAAGAGACGTCATTGGCAAATTGTTGAGATTGGTTTAACCTTATTGGCCCATGCCTCAATCCCATGACCACAACAACCCTTCTCATCAATCGACTTTCGACTCCAGCCCTCCGCAATAACTCCCAATTTGAACTAGTATTTGGATTGCCTCCTACATACAACTAGTTAAAGGTATTTGGTTGTGCTTGCTATTCTTACTTACAACCTTTTGGCCAAACTAAGTTGGAGTACAAGTCTACATGATGCATTTTTCTTGGATATTCTGTACGTCATAAAGGTTACCGATATCACGACCCACAAGGTGAATTTACATTTCTAGACATGTTTTATTTGATGAACTAACATTTTTGCTTGCTCACCATCAAGATTTTATCTTCAAAAATTTGAAGTTGTTCAAAGTCCGCTATCTTCCCCCGCCTGTTCAGCATGCTGGTCCTCCAAACCGTTCGTCTCACAATAACAATTATGTACAACCAGAACAGATGGCACTTGCTTTGGACAACTCCTTAAACTCAGACCCTTCGTCACATATCCAAACCTTAGTTCAAGTTGCATCTCAGACCATGGAATCTCAGGCACCAGTAAAACCTAAAACACCAATCCACACACATCCAATGATTACACATGCCCAAGATGGCACACGGCATCCCAAAGTGTTTCTCTCCACACATCATCCTCTACATGCATGCTTCATTGCTAATCTTACAGCTCAGTCGCAAGAACCCAGGTCCTATAAACAAGAATTGCTTAATCCTAACTGGAAACAATGCAAGCTGAACTTGGTGCACTTCATGCAAATCGCACATGGACCTTGGTTCCTCGGCTTTCTGACACGAATGTAGTTACTAGCAAATGGGTGTTCAAAATTAAAACTAAAGTCAATAGATCAATTAAGCGCTACAAAGTTCGTCTAGCTGCTCGTGATTTCACTCAAATCATGGCTACGACTATGATGGAACCTTTAGTCTGATAGTCAAACCTGCCACTATCTGTTTAATCTTAACCTTGGCACTATCTCAGGGGTAGTCTCTCAAACAATTGGATGCCAGTAACGCATTTCTTCATGGTGACAAACAAGAGTAGTCTACCTCTCTCAACCACCAGGTTTTGAAGATCAATCTCATCCAACTAATGTTTGTCATCTATATAGCGGATGAGTTTCCAATGTTGGCCATATGATACCTCCTTATTTTGTCGTTGCATTGAGTCTACCATTTTTATATTTCTCATATATGTTGACGATATAATTCTCAAAGAAAGTTCTCCCACTCAAACCATCTTCTACAACATCTCTCTACTGTCTTTCGCATGAAAGCCTTGGGTGATGTACACTATTTTTAGGACTCCAGGTTGTTCGAAATGAGTCTACCATGACTCAGACTCAAACTTGTTGATTTCGCTTCTCCAACGTTTTGGTTTTAATGGAGCAAAACTTGTTTCTACGCCTTTGGTGCATGGTGCTATACTTTTGGCCTCAGCTAGAATTTCATTATCTGATCCTACACTCTACCAACAAATGGTTGGCACACTATAATACGTCACATTAACATGGCCGAATATTGCCTACGCTGTCCACTTCATTTTTCAGTTCATGTGGCAGCCAAATGATCTTCATTTTGTTGTTGTCAAGAGAATTTTCCAGTATCTTAAAGGGACAGTTCATCCTTGTTTACATTTAAGCAAGTAGCTCCTCTCTACCCTATGTGGATACTGTGATGTTGACTAGGCTGGATCCAGAGATGATTGAAGCACTAAAATGGAGTTTGTTGTGTACTTGGGTGATAACATATTGTCATGGAGAGCTAAAAAGCAAACAATCGTCTCTTGCTCCACTGTCAAAGCAGAGTATCGAGCTCTGGCGACCACCACTGCTGAATTAATGTGGTTTATGCATCTTTTTCACAACCTCGGATACCAGTTACCTGTGCCTACTCTGTATTGTGATAATCTCAACGCTATAAACATAACCAAGAATCCAGTTTTTCACCATTGTACCAAGCACATTAAGATAGATGTGCATTTTGTCATAGAACAAGTTGCTTATGGTATTATCTCTCTAGCTCATATTTCTGGTCATACTCAGGTCACTGATACCTTCACACAAAAGCTCTATTCTATCCTCAGTTTGAACCTCACCTAAACATACTCTGTGATGGTCTTGTACTGCCTTGAGCTTGAGGGGGAATGAAGAGACAACAGCTCCATAACAACACTATCATTGTCGAGATCTCCTACACTAATTTAGCTTCGGTTGTAATATTTATGTATAGCATATTTGCTTTCCATATAGAAATTATTTTCCATTTATAGCTTTGTTTATTTGGCATTCTAGCTTTAACTTGTAATTTGTGATCTCTATATAAGTAAATACAAAAGACCTTGCCTAAGATTAGGCCGTTTCTTTACACACACACAATATATATATATATATTGTTTTCTTTTGACACCTTCGTTTATGTTTTTTTTTTCAAAGTTTTGCACTTACCAAGGTGTTCAAAATTGTAAACATGATGTTCATACATCATAAGTGCTGGTTATTAAACTGGAGAAGCTAATTTTCATCCTACATCTTGTTGTGATTCTCAATCACACATATTGATGTGGCACGTTTGAAGTGGTTGTTTTATCAGTCATTTAAATAGTAATCACTTAAAATGTATCATGTAGTAAATGTAACTGAAGATGACAAAATTTAGGAAGAAAAATAGTATTACTCAATATAATTGAAGTACTATCCTCTTTCGAAAGAAGAAAATGTAAGAAAATAAAAGCAGCTACCCTTATGAAAGAAGTTAAGGGAATGATATTTTCGCATTCTCTGTCTATTTATCTTCTAATTAAAGCTAGGTTTTTTTTTTTTTTTTTATCACAATCGATATTCATCACAACTCTCATGACTATATTAATATAATGATTAAACATGGTATAATAATAATGAGTTTTATATAAATTAGTTAAACACATTAGCATAGAGGGTTAAGCATTACTAAAGGGGGTTATTTCTAAAAAATAATTGTACGTGACCTCGTTTGGATAGTGAGATGAGATGAGATGGTTTTAGATGAAAGTTGAATAAAATATTGTTAGAATATTATTGTTTAATGTTATTATTGTTTTAAGATTTGAAAAAGTTGAATTTTTTATTATATTTTGTGTGGAAATTTGAGAATGTTGTAATGATGAGATGATATGAAACCGTTTCTGTATCCAAACAGGACGAATCTCAATTGAGACAAAGTACAATGGCTTATTATTTTTTTTTGAAAGAAGTACAAGGGGTTATTAGTTATTAGCAAATTATCCATTATTATTAATCATAGATATAATGATACTTACATACCATGCTAACTAATAAGTTTACCCTTCTTTCATACAATATGGTACCATAAATTTTCCACATGACAGTTTATAATACTGTAATTTATTTTTCGGCAAATAGGGTGGACAAAATTTGTAACGAATTTAAATATTGTGATAGCATAAGGGATGATTGTTCCTATAAAAAGTTGCACATGGGCCGAATCTCAATCAAGGTAAAGCAAATGGGCTTATTATCCCATTATCCCTAATAATAATATTTTGGGTTGTTAAATCGTATGAAAAATATTATTTTCCTATCATATTATATATATAAAACAATCCATAAAACTATGATTTTCCTTATAAATTGGCATGTGAGTTTACCTTTATTTATTAATGTAAGGACCAACCAACTTATCAATTAGTGATCAAACATAATAAAGAAAAAGAAAAGAAAAGAAAATGAAGTATGCAAAGTGGATAACAATTAATCAAGGAAGAAGTACAAAACTTACCATGCAACTAGATTAATATTTACCTAGCGTATCACGCACATCAATTGAGAAAGCATAAATATTGCATATATCGATCACAAAAGAATGATTATATAACAACCCGATGAAGTGAAATCATTGATCATGACCACATAATAAAATTGTTTTTGCTTACAAGTCACACAATAAGAAAAATGATTATTTATGACGAGTGATTTGCTATCAGAATAGACTCATTTTGATAGGAACTGATAAGTTTAATCGCAAATAATTGGCTGATAAGAAATCCACAAAGTAGAATTAATTACTTGGGAAGAAATAGATGCTTTTAACTTTTTTTGTGATATGCAAAAGGTATTGTTGGCTAAGAACAAAATGTGCAACTTCTCTTAACATATTTTCTCTTTCTAATAAAAGTGTGAATAAAGAAAATTGTAATAAATGCTTTAAAAAAAAAGTAATAAATCCTTCGATCTCTAGCCAACACTAGTTAACTAGATCCTTATATATAAAAAATACCACACTAATGTTATACTAATTTTGAAAATATGCTTCTTAATTTGATATTGCCTTTTACTATTTTTAGTCAAGCAAGGTTGTACCTTGTAAGCAAGGGACTTCACCATTAGTACTAGAGAGCTTTAAAAGGAAGTTTAACTACTATTCCCTCAGCTCGTACTTTTAAAATATTGCCCATTTATAATCTGTATAGACCATGCATTATGCAGACACCATAAATGAGTAGTGTTAGATGTATTAACATTTTTATTTACAAGATTTATTTTATTAGTTTTCTTTTGAAATTCAAATTTCATGATAATTTTTAGCAGATCAATGACTGACATGTAGCGAAACAAGTTTTTTATAAGTTTTTTTTAAGTACATTTAGTATTTTCCAATTTAAATATATGATGCGTAAAAAATATTATATATATATCTTGAAGTGTTTTTCAATACAAATATGTTTGGACCACAATCCACCTACGACTATTTTACAACTGCTTTACAATTCAATTTACAATTAGCTAATCCAATGCAATTAATTGTAAAATGAATTGTAAAACAGTTATAAAAAAAGTTGTAAGTGCATCATTATCCACTTAAAAGGAGCTGAGAAGGGTACAAAATGTGAATTCAAAGTAGGGTTGAGTTGAGCTTGCATCAGCAATAACATATGGGAAAGGATGACTAAGTTTAAAATTCTTGAATTATGATCCATTGGCTGAACACATAGGATTTAAAACAATACACATGATTTGTATAATGTAGTATCAATGTTGTTCTTAAATAACTTAAGTTGTTACTTGAGAAAAGTCCAACACATATATAATACCTAATTGTATAAAGAAATCTAGGAGGTAGAGTTATCTGATCTTGTCCATGTTAGTATTATTTAAATTAATGGACCTACATAGATTAATAATTTCACATTGTATAATTGTCTAATATAAAGTTTGAATAATATTTGTAAGGCCCAATAAATATGATCAATAAAGTAACATAACTGGGCCAACAAATCTCTTGAAGCCCATGATTTTGGTCAAGTCATGAACATGAAGTGGTACGGGCTCAATTTATGTGTAGAGACTTATTAAGAACCTACGTAATTTCATTGTTTTATGATGGGCAAAACTGTAATTCTAGGTGTTATATAAGGTCATGGTCCCCACTCTAGATTCACTTTCTACTTTACACATCTTATCATTGTGAGTTTTTACTATAGAGTGAATATTGGACGTCGAAGATCATACCGCTATGCTCTTCTATCCAATGATTACAAGTTTGCACTCTTTATTATATTTCTACATGAGTTTGACAAGAGATTTTGGTATTTTTAGGATTTTATTTAAACTTCCAACAGAATCACTATGGGGAAAGGCCTTAAAGACCACAATTTACATTCTCAATTGAGTACCTAGTAAAGTAGTAGCTAAAATCCCTTATGAGTTATTGACTGGAAAGAGGCCTAGTATTAGGCATTTACATGTTTGAGGTCGTCCAGTTGAAGCCAGGCCCTATAAGCCAAATGAAAATAAACAGGACTCCAGAATAGTTAGCTGCTTCTTTATGGGATATTTTGAGAGATCGAGAGGTTTCAAGTTTTATTGCCCTTCAAGTAATACCATTATTGAGATAGGTAATGCCAAATTCATTGAGGATATTTAGGATAGTAGGAGTTCACAACCCAAAAATATTGTATTTGAAGATGAACATATTGAAATACCTTTGAAAAATACTGAGGGTGATGAGATGGTCACACCTGTCTTAGTACACAGGATGCAGATGCGGATCACCAAATCATTTCTGAATTGCCTCTAACGGAAGAACCTGAGCAGCCTCAACAATAAGTGTCATTAAGGAGATCAAATAGGGAGAAAATATCAACAATTGTAAATGATTACAGTGTTTATCTCCAAGAGCATGAGTTTGATATAGGATTGGAAGATGTAGGCATCTCGCCAATGGTATCTAAAGTTTGATTGAGTAGTTTCCTCTTTTGGTTTTAAGGAAAATATTATGGATCAATGTATTTATCATAAGATCAGTGGGAGCAAATTTATAATTTTGGTGTTATATGTCGATGACATTCTACTGGCAAGTAGTGATATAGGCCTGTTATAGGAAACCAAGAAATTTCTTTCGAAACACTTTGAAATGAAAGATCTTGGTGATGCATCTTTCGTGTTAGGCATTCAGATTCATCGTGATAGATCACGCGGTACAATTGGCCTATCCCAGAGGGCGTATGTCGAGAAAACACTTAGTAGGTTTGGCATGCAAAATTGTGCATTTGGGGATGCACCCATTGCAAAAGGTGACAGGTTAAGTTTGCTCTATTGCTCAAAGAACAATATTGAAAAGAAACAAATGGAGAATATCCCTTATGCATCAGCTATAGGGAGCCTCATGTATGCTCAAGTTTGCACACACCCAGATATTGTATATACAGTTGGAATGCTTGGCAAATATTTGAGTAATCCAAGCATAGATCATTGGAAAGCTGCTAAAAGGGTAATGTGGTTCTTGCAAAGAACAAAAGATTATATGCTCACATATGAGAGGTCAGAACATCTTGAGATCGTTGGATTCTCATACTCCGATTTTGTTGGTTGCCTCGATAGTAGAGATCCACTTCAGGGTATGTTTTTATGTTAGCTGGAGGAGCTGTGTCATGGAAAAGTGTCAAACAGACGCTTATAACTTCTTCGACCATGGAAGTAGAATTTTTGCTTGTTATGAGGCATACAATCAAGCAATATGGTTGCGAAATTTTATCACTGGTCTTCAATTCGTGGATTGTATTGAGAATCCACTAAAAAACTATTGTGATAGTAATGCCACTGAGTTATATTCTAAGAACAACAAGAGTTCATCAAATTCTAAACACATTGACATAAAGTTTCTTGTCGTGAAAGAAAGAGTTCAAAATCATGTGTCAATTGAGTACATTAGTACAAATCTCATAGTTGCGGATTCGCTCACTAAGGGCTTATCACCTAAAGTGTTTAAGGAGCATGTAGCTCGCATGAGAGTGGTTAGCTCTAGTGACATATTTTATTAAGTGGGAGTTTGTCTTTTATGTACTTGATTTATTTGATATTTATTACGACCGTGTTTTGGTTTATTGATGATTCTAAGATTACATTTCTTTCAAATTGTGGCAATATGTAAGACTTGAAAGAATGATGCAGGGATCAGTTGGAAATAGGCATGATAAAGGATTACAATACATGAAATTTTCATGCTACACATTCATACTTGATCTATGTTATTGACGATGTTGGTATTTGTGACCATGGATGGGTCTTGTCACGATAAATGTGACAATGACTGCCATGATCCTATACTAATATTATTCAATGAACCAGATTGTTTTGAGATGATATCCATAAAGTCTGGCAATTATAATTTGAGCTCATAAAGTTTACAATGTTTGATTTTTCATAAATCTATGTGGTCCAAGTGGAAGATTGTTAGCATTATTTAAATTAATGGACCTACATAGATTAGGAATTTCACATTGTATAATTGCCAAATATAAAGTTTGGATAATGTTTGTAAGACTCAATAAATGTGATCAATAAAGTGATATAATTGGACAAACACATCTCTTGAAGCTTATGGTTTTGGTTAGGTTATGAGTATGAAGTGGTACGAGCCCAATTCATGTGTAGAGACTAATTAAGAACCTTGTAATTCCATTGTTTTATGATGGGCAAAATTGGAATTCTGTGTGTTATATAAGGTCATGGTCCCCACTCCAGATGCACTTTCTACTTTACACATCCCATCATTGTTAATTTTTACTAGAAAGTGAATATTAGACGTGGAAGATCATACTGCTGCGCTCTTCTATCCAATGACTACAAGTATGCACTCTTTATTATATTTCTACATGGGTTTGACAAGAGATTTTGATTTTTTTGGATTTTATTTAAAATTCCAACAGTCCAAGTATAATACCTTACATAAAACCTCCTTGAAATCAAACTGGGTTTAACAATATTAGCAATTGAGAATTTCATCTAGTATGAAGCAAAATTGCCAGTGAACTACAGCTTGTAGTTTTTTTTAGGGGTGCTGTTATTTTAGTCTCCTCATATAGTCCCCTCAAGGTAACCACTAATTCAAATTGATTTTTTGTGTTTTTTTTATTTTTTATTTTTTTAAATGTTAAAAAAATACAGAAATGCACTAGTTGTAAGATTCTTAATCATTTTAAAAAAATTGAAATGTACTAGCGATGAGTTTGATGGGGCTAACTAGCATTATTCCTTTTTTTAATGGGCAAAAAGGGTAGGAAAGGACAATCGGAGGGTTTTTTTTTTTTTTTTAACAGCTTATACTTAGGTACGTGATTATAGTAAAGCTGCTGGCACTCCCTCAAGTTGGGATTTGAAACTCCATGCAATCGGATAAACTCGCAGTTTGCAATCTGGAAATTTGTTACATAGATGGTTTATCTGAGTATGGGATCATATATGTATATATATGGAGTGATCTTATGATTAGAAAAAAAGAGAAAAGAAATTGCCATATAATGATGATTCCCTTGTTGATCCAGTACTATAAGGACGTCGATTGCTGATCTGTCATTGTCTGATTTTTTGTTGTATGATAAAATATGCATATTAATTAGAAGATTAGTCTCTATAAATAGCACCCGCGCGCGGGAGGTTTTCATTCTGGAAAAACCACCATTAATGAGTGAGAAGCAAAGTCCTAATTCCACCCATTAATATTGGGTCAATGAAGGAAGATCAATAAAGCTTATTCCAACACATGAATGGTATATATATAACTCGTGATGAATCCAGTACCGGTACCAGATTCTGGATCTTTGAAGATAATTGCATGCATGCATTTGATATTAATCAATTCATTTTGATCTTATTATTTTCAAATTTGGGCATGATCGATGCTTATTAATTCAGTAGTACTGCATGCATGTATGCGCGCGCGCAATGTATCATGCCTACTTATTCCAATCATAATTAAGTACTACGTACGTACGTACAGCAATAAATTAGCTGCATGCATGCATGCTTATTCCAACCTTCTATTTTCTCTTCGCCATTATATAATTGATTCCCTAATTAATCCACTACAACTGTAGATCGTATGTATGTTAGAATATTTCTCTCTATGACCAAGAGAGAATTAGCAAATTAATTAAAGTTCTTCGATCGTTTTGGGTCAAGCAAATTGGTTATTTCCAAATTCGAGCAGTACATGATGATCATATATATGCTTAATTCGTCAAGCCAGGCATCGATCTATGCGCAGGCTCCCTCGCCCTGTATATTTTTAACGTTTCTTAATTATATGAACACCTCGGAAAATTGTTTTCGCAAGGTATTAGCTTAACATTCTACAGTTGAGCAAAGTTCAACACCATTGATATGGCGGCCAAGGTAGGTTTACATGTTCTTCTCATGTACCCATTGTTGCTGCTGCTTACAGCTCTTCTGCAAAACTGCCATGGCGGCCAGGAAAGAAAGGTAGATATCGATCTTTGCCTAGTAATTGACATTTAAGTAATATTTCTCAATACTCAACATGCATATATGGGATCTTTTTTAATTAAGGAATTTGTGTTATGTACAGGTCTACATTGTATACATGGGAGAGCGGCCACAAGGAGACTTTGCTGTTGCATCAACGCACCATTCCATGCTCGAAGGAGTACTCGGAAGGTCTCCGGCCACTAAATTACGTTCTATTCTATTTTTGCGGAACCCTTTTAGTCAACGTGACCGTATATAAATGGTACATGCTAGGAGTTTATTTCTAATAGTTAGACCCATGGTCAGATCAGCCGCAGGTCATAAAACTCACATATCCACAGCGGCGACTGTGATCCTAGTCGCAGATACCCACAGCCAAGTCGTGGTCATACTGTCATAGATCGTGGCTTCGCTGTGATGAGAGAGAAGAAAAAGAAGAAAGAAAGAAGAGGAAGGATGAATAAATCTAAAAATATTTTTCACATATATATCTTGCTTAGTATATATAATGGAGCTTATGCCTTGAAACCAGTAATGTTACTTTGAGGCTTATATATGTACAGGAACCATACGAGTGAATATCGAGACACATGGTGACATGAAAACAGTCATGTCGGATGATATGGAGAATTATTTGGAATTATTTCTAGAATGAGCTGCTAATTCTAAGTGTTGGGAATACGACATTTTTTTTTTTTTGAAAAATATTTTAACCACAAAGAAATTACATAAAATTAAATTCACAAATTAATGTGATTTGATATGGTACGACAGATTGTAAAGTTATTTTTATTATAAAGTAGATCTAATGGATTCTATGAAATCACATAATCAGTTTGTGGGTTTATTTGTGTAATTTCTTTATGTCTGTAGCAATTGTTTTTTTTTTTTTACCTAACCATTTGAAGTATCTAAAGCATATATATACCTCTTTCCAATCGCAGTACTTCATTGGCCAAAGAGTCGCTAATTTACAGTTATGCGAGGAGTTTCAACGGATTTGCTGCCAAGTTGACCGACGAAGAAGTTGGCAAGTTGTCAGGTGAGATTGTTGTCAAACAGGTGGCAAAGAATAATATATATATATCTATATATATATATATATATATTGAAGCTTTGTTATAAGTACTCGTGTTTTGTACTAAAATTAAAGCTTTGTAACTGATGAAATGTGTTGCAGAAATGCAAGGTGTTGTTTCAGTACTTCCAAACCATAAATTAAAGCTTCACACTACAAGGTCATGGGATTTTGTGGGTCTCCCAATTAGAAGCAAAGTTGCAGGCCATCAAGGGGATATCATTATAGGGCTTCTTGATACAGGTTCATGTTATACGTCTATGTTACACAATTCTCTTTAAGCGAGACCCGGAAAATGATCAACTTACAATCAAGTGTCATGCTTGCGCGCGCGCGCGCGCATTGGTTGATTGTAAAATAATTTTTAGGTGTATATGTTTCTCACGTGGTTGATCTGGGTGCAGGAATCTGGCCAGAGTCTGAAAGCTTTAATGATGAAGGGCTTAGCTCACCACCCAGAAAATGGAAGGGTATATGCCATGGTGCAAACTTCACCTGCAACAAGTGAGCTCTGATCTAATTCTCCCCAGTACTTTAGCATTTTCATGGGTCCAAAAACCATTAGATCAAGAAACGAACTAATCAGCCACTATCTCATCGAACTCACTCGATCTGATGCTAATGTCTAGATTGTCAGAACTTAAGACAACATAAAATGACATCATGTGCATTGGGTTTTTTAGCGGCCGTCAAGTACTTAGCGAGCAACTCAAAGATTTCTTTTTTTAATCACAGAAAGATCATTGGAGGCCGTTTCTACAACATCGGCCAGTCATTCGAGAGCACTGACTTCATATCTCCAAGAGATTCTGAGGGTCATGGAACCCATACTTCCTCCACAGCTGCAGGAAGGAAGATAGCAAGCGCAAGCTACTATGGGCTAGCAAATGGAACTGCGAGAGGTGGAGTTCCAAGTGCAAGGATCGCCGTGTATAAAGTTTGCTGGTCAACCGGATGTTCCTCAGCAGATATCATGGCAGCATATGACGATGCAATAGCAGATGGAGTTGACATTATTTCAGTGTCCATTGGTTTTGACGAGGTCGTCCAATATTTTGAAGACCCAATTGCTATTGGGGCTTTCCACGCCATGAGAAAAGGGATTTTGACCTCGGCTTCTGCTGGAAACAAAGGGCCAACCCCATCAACCATCTCCAATTATGCACCTTGGATTCTCACTGTTGCAGCCAACACCATTGACAGAAAATTTGTTTCCCAAGTTGTGCTTGGCAACGGACAAGTATACACCGTGAGTTTCCCAAAATGAAGTTTTCTTTAATTAATTCAAAAGATAGCATTTCAAAAGATCAGTAATCATCAGTACTGATACCATTATTCTAATTCTTTGAACGATATAAATGAAGGGACTCTCCATCAATAGCTTTGATCTATATGGAAAATCATTTCCCTTGATTTGGGGTGGAGATGCTGCAAACTACTCTGCAGGTTTTGACCCGGAGATTTCAAAATCCTGCTCCCCAGGTTCCCTTAATTCATACAAAGTTGAAGGAAAGATTGTCTTGTGTCGAAACCCCCAGGGTGACACTGGCGTTCTGAGCGCTAATGGTGTGGGAATCATTATGACCGACTCATTCACCAACGATTTTGCCTTCAGTTACTCGTTACCAGCAACACGGATAAGCACAGACGATGGCCTCAAAATTCTGGACTACATTAGATCAACAGAGTAAATAAGTTTCTAACTATTTAAATCAATCACTTAAGAAATTTTCTGTTTTTACACAATACTAATGAAATGATGCAAATCATTGATAGAAACCCAATCGCAACTATTTTAGTTGGTGAGACTTGGAAGGACGTTGTGGCACCTTATATTGCATCATTTTCTTCTAGAGGACCAAGCCTTATCACCCCAGACATTCTCAAGGTGATCTAAAGATCGAGTCTCTCTACTATATCTTATGCACCTTACCATGATTTAGTTTTAGACCACATGCATGCATGCATGATATTATATGCCAACACTCTTGTTTGGATGGTATGCAGCCGGATCTCACCGCCCCCGGAGTGGACATTCTTGCTGCTTGGTCTCCTGTGGCACCACCTTCCAATGACTTTGAGGACACAAGGAGTGTTAAGTTCAATATAATTTCTGGCACATCTATGGCTTGCCCTCATGCCAGTGGTGCAGCTGCATATGTTAAGGCTGCCCATCCCAACTGGTCGCCTGCTGCCATTAAATCTGCACTCATGACCACAGGTGAAGTAACAAGTTACTTGACTTCTTGAAACATGGCACGGATTATTTCTTGGCCCGGACAGAACATCAAGGAAAACATATCTGCATACTGAGTTTCGAGTTTATGATAGACACATTCAATAGACCTTTCTTTCTAGTACTCGTTTTTGGAACTACAGAAGTTTTATAACCTAATAACAAGATAAGCTGCATTGGTATGAGTGAGTTTGATGAGGCAGAGTTTATTATTATGAAATCACCGCTTGTCTTGAAAATTTAAACTCGTCGGCATAGGCAAATTTAAATATTTACATTTTATATTAATACTATATTTTATTTGAACCCTCCCATAATAAATGGGTTTGACACGTGTAACATTTTAATTAAATAAGATGAAGTATAAAATTAGGTTCAAATTCGAAACTTCTATCAAGATATTATGCGAAAGAAATTGACTTAATTATTTATATTATATCTTAACAGTTCACAAGATGGACCCAGAGAAGCATGAAGACCTTGAATTTGCGTATGGATCAGGTCACATCAACCCATCAAAAGCCATAGACCCCGGGCTCGTCTATGATTCATCTGAGGCAGACTACATCGACTTCCTTTGCAAGCGGGGCTATAATAGCACCACAATAAGACTCATCACTGGAGACAACAGTAGTTTCTGCACCACCACTGTGCCTGAAAGAGGTTGGGGGCTTAACTATCCCGCATTCTCCCTACCTGTGGAAGATGGCTCACCAATTAAAGCTGTGTTCACTAGAACAGTCACCAACGTTGGCCCTCCAAACTCGACCTACACTCTCAGTTTTCACATGCCTCCATCTATTGCTGTTGTAGTGAAGCCATCTGTCCTGTCATTCTCTGCCATTGGAGAGAAGAAGAAGTTCAGAGTGAAGGTACATGGCCCAAAGATTGCACAACAGCCGATCACATCAGGAGAGATTATATGGACTGATGGGGTTCATGTGGTGAGAAGCCCACTTGTGGTTTACACAGTTCTCCCTGGTTCAACATTCTCCACCTTCCCATCTCAGAAAGAGCCAAATTTCAATTAAGATCCTTCCATGTATCATAAGAATATATATGGGATCCTTGTGCAAAAAATAAATCAACCCATATTTTCTTTCATATTAATTGTTTTTTATTTATTTAATTGTATTGCCTTTACAAGGCCGAAATAAAGATGGATATGTTTTTAATTATCTTTAGTTTTTTTCCAAAAGTAATTTTTTAATGATTTTCAATACACGATGTTTTCAAGAATAATTTTTCAGTAGTGCTAAAAATTAAACCAGTATCCCGTCGTCAAGCCATTCTACTGCCGTTACGGTTAATAAAAGGAAAATGCTAGTGGAGCCTCCAAAGTTATTATTCAAAGTTATCGCTCAATTATTTTTATTTTTTTACTTAATGATTAAAAACACGACTATTAGTGAAATTATGTATTTTTTTTCTTAATAATTAAGGATATTAAAAAACAATTAAATTCAAAGGTTATTGTTAAAAGTTAATGCATTTTCTTAAATATTCGAGAACTAGTTTGTAAAGGCTGGTTCTAGAACGTGTCTACTTCTCCTATATATACCCAACATAGGGTGCTAATTTGTATGACAATCCAAAAAATAAAATTAACCAAATAAATATCAGTCCAGCTTTGGAAGAAATCAAACATAGAAGTCTTCCTAATTCCTCTAGCCTTTTCTCACAACTTATCCATTCAACTAAATTTCAAATTTTCATATCCAACAGTAGTGTCAGAGCTCAAGTTCAATCAATTTTGATTGATTAGATGTTATTAATTTGTACACTTCCTAGGCACATCCCTCAAGCACACAGCCTCACATGTATTGGCAATTTTAAATTATTTCTGTTCTTAAAATTCAGGTATTTGTGGCTGCCATCCGAAACCGAAAACTTTCAATTCCAGAAAATGCAGAGGGCTTGCTGGAGCCTCGTGACAAAGAAAGAAGGACAGATGATGAAATTCTAGAGAGAACAGAACAATTTAGGTATATAATAAAAAATCATCAAGGTTACTAGCAATATCTTTTGTAATTCCTTCAAACTGGAACTACTGAGAGAATGGAATGCACTGCAATATTATACAGATTTTTGGACCGGGCAGCAATCATTCAGAGGAACATGAATGATGCATGGACAGCAACCAGTTGGTGCCTGTGCACAGTGACATAAGTTGAAGAAACAAAGATCTTAATCCGCATGCTACCAATCATATTTAGCACAGTATTCATGAACACATGTTTGGCTCCACTTCAAAGTGCCTCCCCCCTAATCCCAGCCATTCCCCTCCTGTTCATGTTCGGTCTTATTCCATTATACGACCGGACTTTTGTCCCACTGGCTAGAAAAATCACAGGAGTACCCACCGGAATTCAACACCTCCAGAGAATCGGAATTGGGCAGGTGCTGTCCACTATTTCCATGGCGGTTGCCGGAGTCATAGAGACCCGCCGCAAGTCCATGGCTCTTGAACATAACATGGTGGATAGTGTTGAGCCTTTACCAATGAGTGTGTTTTGGTTGGGGTTCCAATATGCTATATTTGGAGCAGCAGATATGTTTTCCTTAGTAGGGCTCCTAGAGTTTTTCTATGCAAGAGAGCTCAGCTGGCATGAAGTCACTCGGCACAGCCATTTCATGGTGTTCAGTGTCATTTGGGTATTTCATGAGTACTGTGGTGGTGGAGGTTCTGAACAAGGTGAGTGGAGGGTGGTTGGCTAGCAATAATCTTAATAGAGACAAGCTAAACTACTTCTATTGGTTATTGTCAGTGATAAGCATGGTGAACTTTGTGGTTTATTTGGTGTGTGCATCTTGGTATAGATACAAAAAGGTGGAGAATAAGGAGGGTGATGCTGAGGGAAAGCTTGGAATGGCAAGAGCTTAGGGATGTTGGTGTTTAAATTTTCTTCCAAGGTTTTCTTAGCATGTTTTAGTAGCATCCATCATATTCCCTAGAATTCGTGCTCGAACTTTAAGCCTAGATTCTAGATAAACTTTACAGTATTTATTAAATATTTCTCAAAAAATCAATATATTATAGAGTTCACATACTTAATAATATATTTCTCTTTTCAAATCTAGACCTTAAAATTCAAATAAAACTCACTGTTAAAAATTTTCTCAAAAATTTTTAGGTAAGTCCCTCTACTTTGACCAAATCCAAAAAAATTTAAGTCCACTACTTTTAAATTTTTAATAAATATCATAAAACTCAATTTTTTTTAAAATTTCTCAAAAGTTTTCGATGCAGGCTCCACGTCTTGTTCATGTGGTGCTAGCTGCTGGTGATTATGACATTTACTAACAATGGACAACATGAATATATGCGTACGAGGAAATCCAAGTTTGACTAACAAAATATAAATAAATAAATAAATAACCATGCTACCAGAGCCATAACACATGGATAGAATCTAGTTTGCAAATTGAATTCATTTCCTCGTTTTCTTGGAAATTTATGTACATGAGAACCAATTAAAAGTGCGCTTGATACAGGTAGCTTGTACAATTCATCATCAAACAAGGCAGAAAATGACACAAATCACAACTATAATACAACAATTTCATCCTACCACTTCACATCCAGAGTTAGAGCCTCAGGAGGAACAAGGATGGACCCTAACTGTGTAAAGGACACATTCGCCATTAAATTGCTCCATGAAACTGTGTCTACTCCAATGAAAGGATTCACCTTCTCGATTGAAAGGGGCTTCAGCCTCTCTGCTTCAACTCTTGCCATTACCTCAAACCATATTCTTTGGATATTTGGCTTTGTTCTCCACTCTGCCAACTTAGCGTGGAGAGTGTCGTTGCTCCTGACATGTCTTTCCAGTTCTAGCTGAAAGCGGATGATAGCAGATGCCTTGATCTTAGTTTTGAGGAATCTCAAATGTTTTTGAAGAATTCTATCACCAAGAAAGCTCCGCAAAACTCTTTCCACCATGGCAATCCCCGAACTCAAGGAATCAATGGGGCAATCACGCTCCTTGAAGACTCTGCAACACTTCTCAGGCAACAATTCAATGGTGCCCTTAGAAACAAATTTAGTTTCAATGTATGCATCCCTATTTCGAGTCTTATATGCAACTAATGATGCAGCCCCTAGAACTTGTATAGGAAGTAATGGGATGCACATAGAATGCTGAAAGGCCCAGAATTCATTTTTCACCTTGTTATTCACAATACTTCTATTTACCAAAAAACCAAGATTGGATGAATGAAAGAGAGAGACTTCTTGCGCTCTTCTCACTTCCACCGTGATGCCTTCACCAACAAGAACTCGATTCAAGCCCTTAATAGAAGTGGTCATCTGGCAATAGATGTCAACATGTCCAGGCAGTTAGTGGTAGAATTAAAGAAACTCCCCTATGCAGCCAAAATAATCATAGCCATTTATGGGACTATAACAGATGCATCAATAATTAAACGTCAATCCTTGAGTATAACCAGACATTGTCAAACAAGCTGGTCAGCAAAGTATAAAAAGAAAGAAATGCTAGAAAAGCCTTTGTTGATTGAGGTTATCCATTCCAATATGTTGCCATCAAGGTGAACTCAACTGTCCAATACAAGATTGTTTCTGAAATTTTTAGTCTTGCTTTATCTACTTTTTCTAAGCAAAATTGTATCACAACAACTCATAAGCTTAACAGAAAATGAAGATATCCTCTGGAGATGTTTATGAGAGAAAACTATAGTCAACTGTCTCAGGAATGATTTTTAAAGTCTAAAACAGATCCAAAAAGCTCTAGCAACATTGATTACTGATCTATTCAACTCCCCATCCCTTCACAACCAAAAAGAAGTTCCCCCTTTTCTTCGGACCATCAAAATTTTATTGCTTGAGCAAAGATTATAGCCACAAAGAAAAAACAGCTTTAGAAACCAGAAACCAAAATCCAAAGGGACCATGAAATGCTAATCTTGAATATTTTCAGTCTCTAGAACAATAGATATGAAAAATCGTTTCCCTCTTTTAAGATTTCAAGTAATTACCTAAAGCATTTCAAAACCTGTTGGTGCCCCAACAGAATAATACTAAACATATATGCATCAGAGAATTATCCTAAAGAATCGCAAAGAGAGTGGGAGAGAGAGAGAGAACGCTAAAATACTAGAAGAAAATATCAACGAATTCACATATGATACAGAGAAGCAGAGATTTACTGAGAAAAGCACTACGGACTGCTAAGTGAAAAGTGACCAATAAGATGCAATTTTGATGATAAGGATTCCCAAAGAGAGGTTAGAGTCCTACGCTTCCAGTTCCTAATCCATATAAAAATATAGCAATTATGCATGCAAAAACCACCATCTGCATAACGAAGAATCTGGTTCAGCCTTCCAACCAATACATTCTCAGATTCCCATTACCATTAAGTAAGAGCTAAAACCCAAAAAATAGCAACTTTTTAAGCTCAGCTTCAATAAGATATATATTATATCAGTCTCAATTCTATCCTAAAAATATATAAAGCCACCTGGGATGGAAATGGAATGAGATTACAGTATATAACCTAACTCGTACAAAAATATAAAGCATACCGGCAACTGTAGCGAAACCTCGTCGCTACCACCGACCAGCAACTCAAACGGACCCTCCACTTTAAATGTATCAAGCACGCCCATAGAACCAACCTCGCCGACCAAAGACCCAAAATCGCTTTTTTCAGTCCCGAGCTTTTTCCATGAATCCACTCCATCCACATGTTTCAACACCAGTCGATTCCTGCCAAACGCGACCCGATATTCGTACCGTTGAGCACTCCCAAACCGGACCTTCTTCAGATCCAACTTCGAAACCCTAACGTCATTCAAATCCCAACTCTGCCTCGCCGATATTTCCTTCAAAACATCCTAAATTTTCCACAAATTAGGATCCGGTGAGAGCGTTATTAATGGTTAAAGAAGATGAATCAAGATGAGATCCGAGGAACGTACCTGTATGTAGTTGTGGCTTGAGTTCGAGGTGTTTGAGGAAGGAATAAATGCTAGAATTAAGGTTGGGAATTGAACGTAGACGAGGAAGTGGAGGAGGAGAAGGGACATGGACACAGGGAAACGACTCGTTGTCATCAGTTGTTTCGTCAACAGTCGGACTCTGTTACTGTCCGTTTTCGGTCGTCGGCGATCGTAACTCGTACGGGCTTAGCCGCTTAGGGGCAGGTTTCAACCCAATTTGGGATCGTGAACTAGTAAAATGACGATAATGCCCAGAGAAGATGATAGGTGTCAAACGTTTACTGTGATTGTCAGTGATATAAAATAATTTTAGATGAAATTTAAAAAAATATTATTAGAATTTTTTTTAATATTATTATTATTTTAAAATTTAAAAAAATTAAATTGAGATTTAGAAAAGTTGAATTATTTATTATATTTTATATAAAATTTTAAAAAAATTTTAATAATAAGATGAGATGAGATGAGATGAAATAATTTTCGAACTTAAACAGAATCTATAAATACCAACAAAACTTCTCACAAAATAAATTGATATTTTTATACGATATATTAAATTTTTTTTATAATAAAAATATATTTATAATCTAATATACTAAATTAAATTACGTTAATTTATAAATTTATTTTTATAAAAAAATTTTATAGTTAAAGATTTTTCTTAAGAAAAAATATTTAATAAATAAAGAGAATTATTAATTCTACACCGATATCTCATATAAGTTTACGTAGCTCATGTAATAGGTGTCGTTTGGATTCGAAGATGAGTTGAGATGAGTTGAGATAGATTGTGAATAGTAATGAGATGAGTTGTGAATAGTAATGAGATTTGTGAGTTAAAGTTAATGAATAGTAGTGAGATGAATTGAGATAAGTTGAGATGGGTTGCGAATACAAACCGGGCTAAAGTGTTGTATTGTATCGACTCTACAAAAAAATAGACCATATAATCTAACGTTCCATATTGCAACCCTACAAAATTGTAATAGAAAAATAAGAAAATGACTATGCGTGATACGTTAAATTGTAATATTATTTTTATTGTAAAATAAATCTTTAAAATTGTATCAAGTCCTAAAAGTTCATAGGTTTTCTAAGATTGCATTTGGATGTTGAGATAATTTCATATGATTTGAATTTATCTGTGAATAGTAGTAATTTGTAGATCTTATTAAGATGTATTTAATGTAAATAAATTAAGATATGTGTTTAAATGTATGAAATAAGCTGAAATGTATTTAATTTTTTTTATAAAAAATTGAGTTGAAAAATTAGTGAGTCTCATCAATGATTAGTTTAAGATGATTGAGATTATTTCAACAACCTTGCCATTTTGAGATGAATCTAGTAACTCGATCAAATGTCAAGAGGTACATTTTAGGAGTTAAACTTCCGTTTGGGCAGATTCTCATTAGGAAAAATACTATGGTTTGCATTTCTACCCGCATGAATAAGGTGAGAAAGTAAGTTTTGTTTGTTTTGTTTGAACCCAACCATAGGCTGCTTCTTACAAGCATTCACTTTATTAACTGTTCCTGCGCCTAGCGTCAAGAGTAAGTTTAACAACTCACTTTGTGATGCACCCAACCTTCGCTTGGGATTGGATAGAAACTAAAACGTTGGGACATGCAATTCAATACTATATATCCCGTACATGACAGTTAAGGTACAATGCACCTATTAAAATTCTAGTAGTATGCAATAAATCGTATTGAAAATTCATGTAAATTTAAGTATGATTTAGAGCAATCTTACAAAATATCATAGTACCATAAAAACCAAAAAGATTTCATTGTTTGAACATCCCAAAATACAAGAGGGTACAAAGGATAACAACTCAAACCATTCCCTCTTATAACTACAAATTTTAGGATTCACCTCAAAATCCTACAAGGTCTTATCTACTTCACCTTGTCCTTGTTGATTATATTCCTCATCTCCTCAAAGAGTTGCAGAGCTTCAATTATTAATTGATCAACTGCTTCTAGCCTTTCCACTAAGGATGGCTCTGCCGAGTGCTTAGGGCTTTTCAAGGCCTCATTGACTATCGGGGAGTGCTGGCCTCTTGCGTTTCCCCATATCCGGTCTCTTGTCTTGTAACAACTTTTATCATTCCAGATTGAGAATAGTAGTGGAAACTATAACGGTGAGATTTCGATAAATCTCATTAAGTAAACAAACAACATACCACGAATAATATAGGCATATAAAGGCAGACCATGAGATGAATGCATTGACATGTACTTGACACAAAACTTAGTTCATGCAGCCTAATTTTTCGAAAACATGTAACTTTGATCTTTTGACCTTTCAATAAAACATATTTTTCCTTAGCACATTTACAGTTATATATAACACATTTTTAACTCATTGCCTTGTACACTTTTTGTAACATGTAATTTAGATACCTCATGGCTCCCCTATGCACCGTTAGTTTCCCGCTAGATACCACATCACCTAACGGCCCACTTGACCGTGGCGACTAAGTCATAGTCCTTACTATGCGACAATTCGCTATTTCGCCTTCACTGCATATAACACATGTGATACCCACTAGTTTTAGGTGCTACCCCACTCCAATATCCTTTCCACAAGGATCCATTCAAGGCCTGCCGACGGTCTAAAGTGGACAGAAGAATTCTACCAGGACATTCCCTTGTCCTAGCATTTGAGGTCGTGATAAAATATGTACATACTATTTTCTTTAAAAACAGTACACAACCCAAATGCATGTGACATGAAACTTGTGACACTTCTCTTTTAATGTATCATGGGGACATATAAATACCGAGAATCATATAACCATGTGATACAACATTGAACATTTCATGTTATGGCTTGAAAATATTAGAACATTCGAATACTCAGTTCACAAACATGGGCAATAGAATTCGAGACATACTAAAGTAAAAGAGCAATATCTTAAACCCGAATACATATGCATGGTCGAATCATTTGATGCTTACATAAACATGTTATAACAAGCAACTCGAGCTAATATCTCTAAGCATACTTGAAACATCATGAACAAGTAGACATAGCAAGACATCACATAGGAAGAGATTATAGTCAATCAATTAATTCATATAATAGCACATAAGAATGCAAAATTTACACAACATATACAAATATTATCCAAATTAGGTTGTGAGTCTACTTACAAAAGTCCAAAGCAATGAAATGTGATCAAGCAAGCTGTAAAAAATGTTTGTTCAAAATATTAGAAACAATAAGACATAACCTAAATCCAACGTGGGTGGTCATGCTAGGGCTCTTTTTTTGCTCATGGTGACATTCCAAGCATTCGGCCTAGAGATCCTTGGTTAAGGGTGGTCGTGTTTTTCCCTTGACCTCGGCAAGGTCTTGGGCGTGTGTAGCATGGTGAGGTGCATGTTGTGCAAGGTAGTCGAGATTCCTAAGAAACGAGGTGTGAATCTCTTCTCCTAGTTTCGGCTTTACCTCTTGGAAAAATTCTAGTTTTCCCTCAAGAAATTCTCTCAAATAAAGGTTGAACACTTGGGCATGATGGTGGTGGTCTTCCTTGGATCCGAAACCCTAGTGACCTCATCACCCTTGTGTGTGTGTATGTGTGTGTGTGTGTGTGTGTGTGTGTGTGTGTGTGTGTCTGTGACTTGTGAGTAGTGAGGGTTAGAGTGGTACCGTGCGACATGTTCCTTGAGAATGTGGTTGTCACTTTTTTCCTTGCTCGTGCCTAAGAAGACAGAGTGAGAAATAGTGTTTGTTTGGAGAGAAAATAGAGAGAAAGTGGATTTAGGCATGTGGGAGGTGAAAAGATTGCATAGCATGAACAAATGGCATCCAAAAGGCCTTCTAACTGTCAGCCTCTATCTTTTTATATGCTCCCTTCGATTTCCTCTCACACTTCACCTTGGAAATGGATGAAATTCAAGCATGGGTGCCAAGTGGCATGCCCTCATCATTTGGTCGAATCCCCTGTTCATCTTCCCATATCTTTGTTTTCCTTGGGAACTCAAAGGTCTCTTGACATATGGTGTGTTGGGCTCCAAAAACCAAAACCCTAATGCCTTTTCGAGTCCTTCCTCTATGTCCAGGTTCAATAAACATTTGGGGCTCAAGAGTCTTTTCACTAAACCCTAATCATCCTTGGAAGAGTGGGCGTATGCATGCTTGCCACTTGGCAAAGGCGTGTGTGTGTGTTGGTTGGCTGCCCATCTTAATTTTCCATAAGACCTTTCCTCTTCTCTAGATACTTGGAGTGGCGTGTGGTGAACATTTCTTAAGCATCCTTCCCTCTTCGCCATGAACATCTTTTTAGAAATCTTGAGTGACATGTGGCGTGTGTGAGGGAGAGTGGTGTAGTGGCTGGAACCTAGGGACTAGGGTTTTGTTTTATCCCATGAGCCTCTTCCAATTCTAACCATATTCATCTTCTAGAAAGTCCCTTGCATGAACGATATTTGGCAAAAAAAGTTGTTGGAACCTCTTAGGTAGGCATGAACCCCTCTTTGGCTGAAATCCTAATCTCTAGGTGGAATGTGCTTGTCCCTTGAGCTCCCTCATGCACTTTCCCATGCAAATCTTCTTGGAACTCACTCACATGGCTTTGAAAATGTGAGTTGTTGGTGAGTGGATGTATTGGCCGAGTGGCCCTTGTCTTCCCTAGACGCCTAATGATTGCTTTCTTGTAGAAAATCCTCTTACGTTTCTTCGTGTATGACAAGTGTCAAAATCTGGTGCTCATGTGTCATGGTTAGCGTGTTAGGGGTTTTAGGTTACCGAAACCCTAAGAGCTGGTTTAGATAGTGAGATGAGATGATATGGTTTTAGATGAAAGTTGAAAATTGAATAAAATATTGTTAGAATATTATTTTTTAATATTATTATTGTTTTGGAATTTAAAAAAATTGAATTGTTTATTTTATTTTGTATGGAAATTTGAAAAAATTATAATGATGAGATGAGATGAGATGGTTTCTGTATCCAAACGGGGCCTAAGTCTCTCACCCCTTCTTCTCACAATCTTGCCTAGATTTATTGGGCCTTGAATGTGTGACAAGTGGCCTAAGAGTTTGGTGTGTTGGGCGTGTGCCGGTGCCCCTTGTTCCCCTAGGATTTTGAGCTTTAGCACAATAGGGCTTGCTGAAATCCAAAGGCCTACTGGGCCTCTCTTATAGGCTTAGATGCTCAATGCACCAAACAAATAAATAATTAACTAAAGCTCAAGATTTCTGAGTACTCTATGCTTTTTTTGTTTTCACATATGAGATGAGTTGAAATTAAAATTAAAAGTTGAATAAAATATTGTTAGAATATATATTTTTAATATTTTTTTATTTTAAAATTTAAAAAAATTAAATTATTTATTTTATTTTACGTGAAATTGATAAAATTATAATGATTAGATGAGATGAGATGAATTGAGAAGAGGTATGAAACCAAACGAGACCACCTCTTGCATGGCCCAAAATCCCAAAATTAAATATAACAACGTGACAAAAGACAAGCAAGGACTTGGCTAAGTCCAGGTTGTCACTCACTTAAATGGTAAAAACATGATACAATAAAACAAAACAAAAAAGGCGTTAAAGAAAAGCAAACAATGTGGAAGTTGATGAAATACATGAGCAAAAGTCGATACAAACAACCACCCAGAATTAGGTGTAATGGTCTGTTTTGGTATGCAGTTACCAACAGATGGTTTCCAAACAGAAATATAGACATTTATTACACACTTCCAACAATAATCACTCCGACTATTTGATCCACAACATGCATATAACAATGGGGAATTGAAGCTAGCTCTGAGAACCACCCACTTGCCATGAACATTTTTAAGATGAGATGGTTAGCTCGTCGACCAGAGATGCGATGCCATATGATGGTATGGAGAAATTCATGAGCAATCCAGCATGATAGTAGGGTACCCGCCAGACTTCATCACTTCACCCATTCATCATCATCAGGGAAACTTCAAAGACAACTTCTAAGAGAATCAGAACTTTTGCACCAAAGTCTAGTCGATGGCAGCACCGGAC
This sequence comes from Juglans hindsii, assembly GCA_003123825.1. NCBI lineage: Eukaryota > Viridiplantae > Streptophyta > Magnoliopsida > Fagales > Juglandaceae > Juglans > Juglans hindsii. The sequence continues at coordinate 842,273 of QEOW01002958.1, read as the reverse complement.
TTCATCGTAAACCATCACACCGCAGATATTTGAGCCATCCAAAGCCTAACTCCTTGACTACTGCAAGCTCATTTTAAGTCCTTGACTAGCAAAGTGCATTTTAACTCCCCCACGGATAATAACCATATAAATATAGGTATGAGATAAAGGAATGCTAAATATGTTTCCTACATTCCTCTCTTCCCACCTTTCATGCAGCACCGGCAGACAGCTTGGCCATCCAAAAAGAGACTGATAGACAAGGTATCCATCAAGAACCAATTGAAGTCAGCCAGGCACATGATGGGAAAAGGGTTGAATGTTCACAACTGCTTAGTGATGAGGCAAAAGAGAGGATAAACAAGTTCTAGAATCATCATCCAGATGAATAGTCGTCACCAAAGATCATTATCATGCAAGCAGAGGGCAATATTTCAAGAAACTGCCACCGCTTTCCTCCCCACTTGTGGTTCATATATGGTGTCTGATACTTTGGATGGAGGCCAATAACGAAACACCGATCTCCCTATAATGTTTTCTATAGGAAGCGGACCCCTGATGACAAGGTAAACAAATCAACATGTCAGGAAATACATTAAAAAAAATTGGAAGTGTGTTTATTGGACCAGTATCAATTGATATTGACATTCTTCATACATTTTGTATATAAATTTCTGATGGGCTAGATTTTAACATAATCATATTTGAAATATCTGTAGAAGCCACCTGCTGAAAATGATTCTTTCCCACCTAATTCAACAGTCTCAAACCAAAAAGTCATCAGCAATAATAGATTCCAGAATTACCAGTTATGAGAATCAAAACTGTTGTTGCGATTGTCTCCCATCACAAAGACGGAACCTTCAGGAACAAGCTGCAAAATCAACAAGAAGAGTGGACAAGGTTCAAACATGCAAGGCATAGTGACAGATCAGTAAAAGGAAAAGAAAGAAATGATGAACATGAGGCATTACCACAGGATCCATCTCATAAGCAAGTGGCTCTAAAATGAAATTTTCATCTTGAACAACACCATTCACATATAATTTTCCATCATGAACCTATCGCATGAAAAGGCAGGCAATATCTAAGGTGTTAGAGATAAACGTAAGGAAAAAACTTCCTTATATAAAAAAGATGAAAGGAAGAAGTGTATATAAAATTATCTTTTAGATACAAAAAAAAAAAATCAGACTGCAAGAAATAGATGGAATTAATTATATATGGATTCTAACTTCAACGTAGTCTCCAGCCCCTGCCACAACTCTTTTGATGAACACATCGCCTGAACAAAAGCCATCTTCCTACAAGATGCAAACAATTCACAAAATCAGCAATTCCCACTTAAACCAAGAGATTTCTCCACGTAAGGCACTTCAAATTAGTTTCCATATTATAATACCTCTAATATTGGTGCCTTAAAAATTACTATATCTGAAACATCGGGCTTCCTGAAAAAGTATGAAACCTGTGGTACAAGAACAGAAGCAGAAATATCAGCTTACTGTCCAGAAAGAAAAAAGAAAACATTGACCAACTGTCTTATCTCTATAATTCTGAACCGTTCAATCAAATTTATCGATTAGCCTGTGAATCCACCATAAAATCAGACAACTTCCTACACAAATTATGATCCTAGATACCATTTAACAACGTAAGAAACATGCAAAATCTTCGGGAATCCATTGAGTGCACAAAAGGAATAAATCAAACTTTTACCGCGCTTATGGCAACTACAATATACGATAAAAACCATAACGAAAATTCGGGAAAAATGTTCCCTCCTTTTAAGAATTGAGATTGTTGAATTAACAAAATAATCTGGAAGTAAGCACATCCCAAGCAACTGGGAAAAAGTCTATAAATTTAACACGAATTTTAATTACAAAAACTCGCTAATTGGTTAGATGTAAATCGCATCAAGTTCGATATGGAATCTATCCAGCCAGGCACATGCCCGTTCTCGGATTAGAATACAAAAAAATGGTTGTAAAATTAGAGAGTTCAGCTAATGTACCTTCTCGGCCAATACGCGGTCGCCGACATCCAGTGTAGGGTACATCGAAGACGACGGAATCGATCTCGGTTCCGCCAAAAACGACTGGGACATCAAGCTCACAGTCAGAGCAGTGAACACAGCCTTGGCATCCTCCGAACAGAAACTCAATATCTTCGATAACCACCCGCTATTCTCAAACGTCTTGTGTTTGAACTCTGAGCTCTCCTCACAACACTGTGTTCCCCCTTTATCCACAACCCCACTAGCCGACTCGTTACTAGAAGGAAGCCAGTTCGATCCCTGTAAGAAGGGAAAAATCGAAGAGGCCTTAATGGGCGAAACCCCGAAAACGCCGAGCGCCGTGGCCGACGTACCCGACGCGCAGGCCGTTGACTTCATAATCGAAATCAAGCCCAGCACAATCGGGCTTTTGCACTTATCCCCGAGAACCTCTCCGGCGAGAGTGGAGTACAAAGAAGCCGAATTTTTGCCCCAGTTATTCGGTTTAGGACGGTTCACATCGGATCGGTAATTGCGCACCGTGCCCGACGTATCGAGCTCGGCTTTCTCGTTCGGACCGAAGGTCCGAGGACGGAACCTGAACTCGTGAGCGGTGCGGCAATGGCCGGCCCGAAGGCCGGCCGAGGATGCTAGGTTTTTGGCGACAAAGCCAGAGAAGCTGAAGGTAACCCGGATAGCCATGTTTAGGATTTTGATAAGCAAGATGAAGAACTGGTACAGTGTGACTTCGGTAGCTAGCAAATTCGATTCGGGAAACCCTAGAATCCGAAAAACGCCATTTCCACAGAAGACGACAGAAACTCGGAGACGGGTGGGTGGAATCGGAACTGGAAGCTACCGCCGGGAAAAGAAATCGAACACGATTGGGAAATTAGGGAATCGAAATCCTTTTGGTTTTGCGTTCGAGACGGGGATTGCTTGGAACTCCAGAGCAGCGAGGGAGCGAGCTGGACTCTGGGGCCGGAAGGAATTGAGACGTGAAAGTATATCAGCAATGGCTAGAATAGACAGATTTCGGATTTATTACACGGCGGCTATGTCTTGATAATGAAACTGGACTCGTTCTTCGTTATTATTACGATTCTACACCTTACCATGTTTTATTCAGGAAATAATATTGGGAAAAGCTAATGTTTAGAGCAGTCACTTTGCAGTGGTATCATTCTAACCATTCATCTGGAGAGAAGAAATTAATAAATTGTAGTATGTGCATTGTGTGCACTATTACAGTAAATTTTATATAGTACTACTCTTTATTTAGTAGGTAGCAACCGGAGAAAAAAATGTCATAGCTTTGCATTTTATTTATGGCCTTTATTTTAAGAAGAGTTTTGATACACAACCTCCATCACACTCCATATTTTTTAAAATTTTTTAATTTTTTTCTAAAATTTTTTTGAGTTTATTCTTTTTAAATTATTTCAAATTTTCTATTTATTATTCATATAATAAATATTTGATAAAAGAAAAAATTATAAAAATAAAAATAAAACATAGAGTGTGGAGTGTGAGGAGGTTGTAAAGATTTATTCTTTTAAGAAAAACTATACTTATCATTTATTGTACCAACACCAACATATGATTTCTCATTATTTAACACCATGTAAAAAAACTCCACTATTGCCCTAGAGAGAGAACATTCACCTTCTCTCTAAAAAACTTTCCCAAGCCACAACTCGCTTGAGGGGGTGGGAGTTTGGCTCCTGACCCCTCACTTCCTTTCTTATTTTCCAATTTGTTTTTGTGTGTTGTTTTTCATTTTTTTTTGTTTTATTAGGTCTAATAAAGGAGGTGATTCTAGTCCTCTGTTTATCGTATTTCCTCTATTTTCTCCCTCACAAATCCACAAATCCTCTGTACTTATGCGGTGTGCGATGGTGCTCGTGCAATGGTGCAATGGTCATCGATGGTGATAGTGAGATGGTCGTGCGGTGGTGCTCGTGCGGTTTGCGATGGTCGAGATGGTCGTGCTTTGTGCGATGGGTGCCGGTGCTCGTGATGGATGTGCAGCCTGGTGGAGCGCTTGGGTGGCCGTGATGGTAATCGATGGGTGGCTGTGCGATGGCCATCAGGTGGCCGTGCGAAGGTCGAGCTCGTGAGTGCCACCTGGTGCGATGGTCATCGAGGGGCTGGCAGGTGTTCATGAGGTCGAAGGAAAACGTAAGGGAAGGGGTCACGGGCATAACAAGAGGTAGAAGGAAAAAAAAAATGAAAAGAAAAAATATAAGAGAGAAGATAGAGGAGGGGTGGCGGTGCAGAAGAAATTCTGAAGCCCTAGGGTTTCTAATCATTTACTCGAGCTCTTCAAGTCTAATAAAGGAGTTTTTTTTTTTTTTTCCTGAGATCTGTTTCTTAACTTTCCGGATAATCCTTTATTTTTCATCTTTTCCTTTTATCCCGAGTGAGGTGTCGAGCCGTCTGGAATGGACGCAACATGAGGCAAGAGCTGGTCGAGAGTGGCGAGAGATGTTATGGCCGGTGGTCGCTGTGGCGGTGCCCGAGCGTAGGAGGGTCTTCTGCGCAGTGGAGTCAGGTGTCCGTGTGAGCTGGGTGCTCATGTCGTCTGGGCTTTGGAAGCTGATGCTTGCAGTGGGCGCGCCGTCTGGGTTCATGCTAGTGCTCATGGTGGGCAGCGATAGCAGAGAGGGGGTCGGGCTAGGGAGAGAGCGGCAAAGGGGGGCAACGGATCAAAGAAGTGTAGGAAGGAGAAGAAGTAGAAAGTAAAAGAAAAAGAAAAAGCAAATAGAATAAAGAAAGTAGAAGGGGGCAGCGGGCAGTGGGCTAAGAAGAAATGAAATCCTAAGCCCCCCACTTGCAATTTTTTATGTGTTTAGTATTTTTATTGTGTTTTCTTTTTGCAGTTTTTTGTTTTTAGTAATTAATAAAAAGGAAATAGGCTATTGAACTTGGTGTCCATAGCAGCAAAGTCTCGTACTCCTTCCCTTGGGAGGACGGAGGGGGCCAGTGCTTCTCTTCTTTGGAAGATGGGTCGTTTAATTCTGTTTTTACAGAGCACTCTCTCAATTAGGAAAGAGTTTTATAGTCCAAATTTTTCATGTATTGATAAGTCACGGTTGTAACTTCGATTCATTGAATGAAATAAAGTCTGTTTCCATAAAAAGAAAAAAATATATGATTTGTCATTTTTATCTTTTTATCTAAACACACATATTGATATGTAAATATGTATATGTAAATAAAAAGACAAAAATGACAAATCACATATTGGTGTATAGTGTGAAGATGATAAGTAACATTTCTCTATCTTGTATTTAGTTTATATTTCTTATTTTAAATCTTGCAATTCTCATCACAGGTGATGATATATCATATTTCAAGTAATTTATTTTATTATTTACTTAAGCATTATCCACTTATATGATACATGAACATGTGTACTCATTGTAAGGAGATTTTTCCCTTCTATTAGTTCGTATATGGAGCCCATGAGTGGTCTCGAGGGGAGGGAGAGAGAGCCCAATCAAGCCCAATGATCCTCCTCTAAAAGAAATCAATGGGCTTCTACAAAGTATTCGACCCATGAGCAAAACCCATCCAGGAAGCAACTCTCGCGTGGGAAAATTGGACAATAGGGACAAATAGGACTCACTTCCCTAACACCCTCTGATGGCACACAACCCTCGGAAACCTACGCAAGTAGGTGGACGAGAGATACAGATAACCCTCAATCTCCTGATAGTAGGAATGAAGAGGCTGGATGGTTTGAATTCAGAGATGAGTTGTGATAGTTTGTGAATAGTAAAATAAAATATTGTTAGAATATTATTTTTTAATATAATTATTGTTTTAAGATTTGAAAAAGTTGAATTATTTATTATATTTTATGTGAAAATTTGATAAAGTTGTAATGATAAGATAAGATGAGTTGAGGTAAGTTTTGAATCCAAACCACTCCTTCAGGGAGTCAAGGAGTAAAGTAACATGAACTCCCTGACTTGAAATGAGTTGAGGTGAGTTTTAACAATGAACATTCACGGAATAAAGTAAGTTAATGAGTCATGACACATTAATGAAGCCGCTTCCCAGACTTAACGCCGCATTAAAGAATTCTGACTAGATGAAGAGTTAAAGTGACATGAACTCCTTGAGACAAGGTACTAAGAACTCTTTGATTCCTCTAAGCCGACCCCTAGGTACGAAGACGTACGAAGACCTAGTACCTAGCATGTCCCCACTCAAAAACCTAATAAAAAAGCCAACTCCAGGTACGAAGAACTTTATCTGATTCGTCTAAGCTCTTGCACAAACTATTAAGGAGATCTACTGACTTAAGTATCGAAGACTTCCCGATTTCCACCAAGGCCATCCAATCTCTGTGTTTTTTTGAGTGTGCAGGTGAAAGCTTCAATACCCGAGTTACTAGAACATGGTCGAAAGATGTACGAAACACGACGTTAACACTGATGATTGTAGAAATTAAAACCAAGAAAAGTATTATTTTTATTTAAATTATTTTTTACATACAATCATACTATCAAAATTATCTATTTTTTTACATACTATCAAACTATTAAAATTACCAGTTTTTTACATAATATCAAAATTATCATTTTGACACCTAAATTAACACCATTTTCTGTAATTGTCCATTATTTAAAATTTACTCATTAAAATTGCTGTCACACCGTATTTTTCATACATCTTAAAATTTAATCACAATAAGAGGTTAAAGTGCAACGGACATTTCAAGGCATTAGCTTGACAAGAACAAAGTTCAAGCAGCTAAAAATTGCCAGCTATCAATTTTAGTGCACTAGTCCATTATTCTAGTCCATTATTTTTTCGTATGGAGCACGCCAGACACACACCCTAATTGTAATACCTTACTCTCACGGTTAATAATAGTCATTTTTTTAAAAATTTCTTGAAATATGGAGTGCTACTACTGAACTTGACTTAAACATATTTTCTTTTATTCTAAAGGAAGCGTCAGGTGTAAAACTTTTATAAATAAAATCATTTTTTATTAAAATACTGAGATCATAAATGAGAGAGTATACGGAAAGATTTATTAAAATTTCTCAAAGTTCGTACCATAAAAATCATAACTTAAAATTTGTGTACATGATCTAGGCCACTGTCACGCTTCTCTGGACTAAGTCCCGTCCTACAATTCTACATTCATAAATATTCTGATCTCAGGTGGTTTAAAAACAAAAAAATAAACTAAAATGAATAATTTAGTAAAAAACCCATCATAACGTAAACATACTTAATATAAGGTTTTCATAAAATATTTTACGCTAAGCTTTAAATCATGACTGATCATACTGATACTTATGTTATACATGATTGATTTATTTGAATTAATTGACTGATCTGATTTATCTGACTGACCAACACACTTAATCCTATATGCGAGGTTGTGCCCCGACCCTACGTCTCACGGCCGTAAGGGGAGCCGCTAATAGTATTCTAGCATACTATGGTGGACCACGCTTGAGTTTGTGGCTTGCATATCCACCCTGAAACTGCATTGGTAACTATTCTGAGTTTACCTTACACTTAATATTATGAAATTTTACGTGTTTTTATGTAACATGAGATGTAAGAGATACATAATACATACATAACTATAATATGCAAAATGAAGCATAAAATCGATCACGTGAACTAGAAGGAGAGAGAGAATGTGAGCGATGTTGTGAGAGGAACGACGCAGTCGGCTATTTGCATGGTGAACGTAGGACATGCACGGTGCTGGGTTAGGTATCTTGGGTTTAGCCGCTACACTTACCGAAGTTTATGATTTTTTTCAAATAACACACGAGATAAAGATATTTATAGAGAGATTTGGGAGAGGGTGTCAATGAGTTCGAGTTGGACTCTGTTGCGATCATTCAAGAAGATAGTTTGTTACGTTTGGGTAGTGAAATGATCTTAGATATTCTGTGAATAGTAATGAAAAAATATTAAATAGTTGTAAATAGTAGTAAAAAGTAGTGAAAAGTTAATGAAAATTAATGATAAAATAATGAATAGTAGTGGAGTATTCTCATAACACTCCACTACCTAAAGAGAATCTAAAAATATGATCTAGTAGTTCATTCAATATAAGATTGGCAGTGACCGAGACTGCGTAGGAAATTTCAATCAATGATGATTTTAAATTGAAATAAATTTCTAATGGTCAATCTTTAAATTCTAAAAGGAGTCTAACTCGTTCGATAAATAACAAATGAGATTTAATCTAGTTATTGAGCCTAATTAAAATTCATAATCAACCTCAATAATTTATCGCTCATATGCTTATCTAATATGACCCATTAAATATAATTTAGGCTTAATAAAAATTATCAATATTCCGATCTTAAAATTACTGAACCAGGTCTTTATACTAATAGTATATTTAGCATTACTAATAGTTAAATTAGCTGGAGTCACTGTACACCAATAAATTTATTGGATATGGTAACCTATCTATCACATAAACTAATGTTATTGATGATCCAAATTTGTAGATAATTTGGGTACATAGGAACTAAATTATGAAAACTATTTAAGATGCCTTTTCTACCTAAATTTTAATCAGAAAATTATAAAATCGGATGCCAATGCTCTTAGGAGCCAAATTATCAATTCGATTTAGTGGTAGTTGTATTACAAAATGAATGATAATTTAGCGGTAAAATATTATTTTCTATCACTTTCTTCTATTGAATTAATACAATAAATAAGACCTTTGGTAAACAAATTTAGATATTGATTTTTTCTGTTATTATTAAAATGTCTCATTTTTCAATAAGAGATCTTTGAAATAAGAAAAGAAAACATTAACATTACACAAGTTGAATTATAATAATTTATCTCAATTGAAAGATAAAGAACAAATGATAAACCAACATTTGAAGAAAAATTATAATTAAGAACTCCCCGAGAATGCATGATGTAGTAGTATTCATATCCTATTATAGTATATCATGTAATTAAAGGTACTTATATAAGCATCAATTTTAATTAATATAACATCTTATGATAAGATGAAAGTATCGATCACATGTCCATATTCCGAAAGTGCCTAATTGTTACTCACATCTAAAACTTTATCATAACTGTTTTTAATTGTGAAAAATATAATCCTCTTTGTCATTTTGATTATTGTTTTTAAGCAAAGTTCTTTGGATTTACGATAAGTTCTTATCAAACTCTAATACTTATAGCACAAGATAGATATAAAAAGTAGACCATATAATATTTATAACTGTTCGAATAAATTTAGCGAACAATATTAAATATTTAATAAATACTATAAAACTCATTTTTATATACAAATATCATATATCTCATATTTTAGACTCTAAAATTCAGTTAAAAACTCTTATTTGACATCTAATTTTATCAATGATGTTATTGCCGAAAAATCGCACAACAGACCAGAACGGAAGAAAGAGTCAATATTGGACCACTAAGGTAGTCCAAGACTAGATGAGACGGTTCGAAGCCCACGATTGAGGTCCGGGACGGTGGTACGGTACCTGTATGTATATCTATAGTAGTGAGTAGAAAATAAATACAATAAATATAAATAGAGATAGAGACACACATATTTTTATGGTTCGACACAGGGTCTATATTCACAGGTCGTTTGGAGGGCAAGTCTACTATGATATCTCATTTCTCTCTGTATAATGGAAGTCAGAGACATTTTTATGTGGAGAATATGATATTCCGGAGCTCTTATTCTGAGATTGAAGATGACCTCTATGTTTCCGTCCTCTTCCCTCAGTCGTTCGGAAGAAGTTCTTTTTATTTTGGCACCTATCAGTAGTAGGTGAGGAAGTAAGTTTTATCTTACTTCTCTTTGTATGTCTGATTTGCTTTCTTTTTTTTCTTCTTATTCTCTCTTTTCCGCCACCATATTCTTTTCTTTCCAACACTTACTTTTATTTATTCCCTCATTTATCTTTTTCCTCTTATTTCTTCAATGGCCCTTTGGGTTGGCCTAGGATTCATTTTGGGTCAGGAGAATTTTACCCCCTAATAAATGGTATAATTTAATTTATAAGATTCAGATTTTAAAATTTATTTTTTAAATCAAATTATGTAGCATTATTTAAGTAATATGTTGTATAAAAACTTTTAATTATTCTTTAACAAGATTCCTTCTTTTTTTTTTTTATTTTTTTTAAACAAGATTCCCTCTTAGCTAAACTACAAGGATAACAATTTGGTCATTCGACAGAGACGTTGGTCATTGGGCTAGTTTGGATATTTGGTGGAAAGTCGAGGGTACTTGTTAGCTCTGCACTGCTATTATTTACTTTGTTTGACTTTGACAGGAATGGTTTTTCGCATCACGTTCCTGCGACTTTCCTACTCCCTCGAAAATCCCGACCCCGCGTGGAAAATTCGTGCCACCAAAAAGACTATATTAGCCCCCGTTCATATTTATACAACGCTCCACTCAGCATAGTTTTTTAGTAATTCTCTTTATAGTTATTCATACAATAATATATTTGAGTTCGGCTATGTATGTATATGTCTGGATGTCCAGTGCCCAGGGCATATTGCTGACGTGGCAGATCAAAGAAATTCAACAACTTTATAAACTAGATAATGGTTCGTCAACACTAAACTAGTAAGGAAGAAACTCGCCATTTTCAGACATCATTTTCGTTGACAGCCATTTCCAATGTTAGGTACATCGTAGAATTTACAAGTGTAACATAATTATTTTAAAAAATAGTAAAATTTATTATTAAAAAATTAATTTTTTTATTATGAATTTCATATTTATTAATTTTTTTAAAGAGATTGCGTGACGCTTATGCACTCTACGACTGTAAATATAATTTCTCTTTAAGATCAAACCTACCATTTTCCACCACTAACTCTAACCAATTCATTTTTTTATTTTATTTAATTTGAGATTCTCTTTCGTTTAATCTTCAAATTCTAGTTCTTACCAAACTCTCAAATTTTAGAAGAAAAGACCCCAAAAGCTCCGAAACCCACCACCATTTTGAGGTGCTCTTTGCAAGTGCTAAAGAAAATGAGAGATAAGTCAAATGGGTTTAAATAATTTTTGGCAAAATAGAAAAGGAGAGAAGGGAGAGAAGCAACCAAGTGGACAAGGAAGATATGGATAATTTCGTAGTGGCATTTTGGGAGAGGGTTTGACATAGGGACAAGATAGATGTGCAAATGTTTTTTTTTTTTTTTTTTTTATTTGGAATGGGGGTTTCGAACTTCAGATCTTCATTTTAGAGGCTGAAAGTTATGCTGACTATGCCGCATGCTTTTGATAATACATGTGCAAATTTTGTATAACCAACATGCATTGAAATTGAAGTTAGACAGGAGAGGACAGGATGGGATCATCGCCCCATTATATTATTTGTAGTAGTAAGAGGAGGAAAAAATAAATTACAAATAAAGGGGCAATGAACAATAGGTTTTGGATCCATGTTTATTGGCTCTTTCAAAGAAGGGATCTTTGATCCAACGAGTGGATCAATCGATTATGACTTAAAAAGGCCCAATTGAGAAAGAGACATTAGAATCGTCTGGTTTGGTGCATTCCTAGGAGACCTATTCTTCTACCTCCTTTATCTTCTAATTTGAGAAAAACATAAATATGAGAGAGGAGAGGTTTTAGAGAGAAGATATGTGCAAACTTTGAAAGCAACCAGGTGGGCAAGGAAGACATGGATTTAAGAGAGGGTTATGGCATGGGACTGGGATTGGAAAAATGATCAAAGCTGTAATTTGATGGTGGGTTTTGCACATGAGAGTTTTGTAGGTGCGGGATAAGCTTGGAACATAAATGAGATGGACTTTCTAATAGATGACGTAATGTTATATACCACTCTTTCATTCTATTTTTATTCTATTATGTAAGATGTGTCACATTTATCACAAAATCATCCAATAAAAATAAATATACCACATCTTATATAGTAAGATGGAAGTAATATGGTAGTGTAGTGTATAGAAATTTTCAATTGAATAATATGTAAAGTTAGAAGGATGAATGGTTAATATTGTATGGTTGGATAAACGAAATGAGAAATGATATTTACGATTTTAGTGTGTGTAAGACCAGTGCACTCTATTTGAAAAAAAATAGGTAAATTTGAAATTCAAATGAAAAAATCACTGTAGTTGGTTTTTCTTTTTCCTAAGCATACAAGTAGGTTCATATTCGTATATTTATATATTTTTAAGATTATGCTTACTGTGTAGTTTTTAAATTTTTAGAAGATAACTGTATAAATATTACGTGTGTGTGTGTGTGTTATATACAGATTGACTATAAGATGACAACTATATATGAGACCAACAGTTTCTATCACTAAACAAATGAAATTACGTTAGAAATACCTATCAGAAACAAGAAATCTCCGAGTTTCAAACAGATCATGTGAACCACCCTTGTAATGAGAAGCACATGCCTAAAAAGGGCCCACAACATTCATTTTGAGCAACTCTGACAACTAAACCTGGATTAGGTGCTTTTAAACCTACGTTTGGAGGGCTTCCGTACATTTTAGAAAGAGAAACTCTCTCTTCTTTTTAGAAAACTCAAATCTCTTCGAGTGTTTCCGTCGGTGAGAATGTGGAGAAAACTTACCCTCCTCTGTTCCCTTTTCGATACCACTTTGTGTATATACTTTGACTTTCATGGTAGTGTTTTTACTCTCTACCCTCCATTGGTTTGGTTTTGGTCAAATGAAATCTACTACACTCCGACAATCAACAGTCGACACGCGCCCCACCACGCAACCCTATAGCCGTCGATCTACTTGGACGACGCGGAATTGCGGCAAAAATCCTTGCGAGTGACCCTCATGCGTGGCTTGCTTTGGCATGTGGCATTCACGCGCTACTGCACCTCGACAAGCCCACTAGCTACAAGCACTGCACCAACAGATCCCCACCTTAAGATTTTTCACATCTGCTCCACCTCACCACCCAACCATTGGCGCATGGTCTCCACGCACCATCACAGGTACGCAGGAAAACAGATGCTCTGCCACAGATCAGTTCATCCGATACCGTGTTTTCTACTATGTTATCGCTTTCTCTAACCGATGACCTTGAAAAAGAGAATACGGATCTTTCCAAAAAATATCTCAAGACAATAAACTGCAGTGCACTCACAATTTTCACCGCTTTCAATAGTGGTTCCACAGTTCGCATAGCTATGCGAACTATTAAAAACTGTCTTTTAAGACAACACCCTCTTTGTAGGGCATGGGTGGGGACCAAGAAATTGGTCTAAAAACTCGTTTTTTCTTTTCTTTTTTTCCTCTACATTTGCACTGTGGTTATTGTACTGGAACATTTGTTGGGGAACCTCACCCCCTCCACATGTATTATTTTTTCCTTATCTAAATGAAAACTTATTTGTTTAGAAAAGAAGTTGCGTTTGGATGCTAAGATTATTTTAGATGATTTGAATTGATTTGTGATTAATAGTATTTTATGAATCCTATTAAGATGTGTTTGAATGAAAATAAATTTAGATATGTGGAGGGGTGGCAATATGTGATACGACCCGTTAATCCAATACGAACACGACACGATAAAAGCGGGTTAGGGTTTAACCTTAACGGGTTCGGGTCAAAACGGGTTGACCCGTTACGACACGATTGCTTAACGGGTCACTAATGAGTCAACTCATTATGACCCGTTAAGAAAATAAAAATTATCGTTTTACCCTTAGACCTAAACTCAAAATACCCTAACTACACTTAATCCACGCCGCACGAGCACCCCCTCCTTCTCCCCAGTTCTCTTCTCTCATTCCCTCTCTGAGTCTCCACTCTCCAGTTCTCTTCTCCCACTCCGAGTCTCCGGTTCTCTTCTCCCTCCAGTTCTCTTCTCCCACTCCGAGTCTCCGGTTCTCTTTTCCCTCCAATTCTCTTCTCCCCCTCCCTCTCCGAGTCTCCAAGTACTGCTAAGTTGCTAACCCACGCCGGCCCCCCTCCAGCAGTTAGCTTCACTGTGACTCGCAGCCTCGCCACCCCTTTTGGCCGCGACTTCGACCCAGTAGGTAGTAACCCACGCCGCCCCGAGTCCTGAGTCTCCAAGTGCTAACCCACGCTGATCCCCCCTCCAACAATTCTCTTCACGGTGAATCGCGGCCTCGCCACCCCTCTTGGCCTCGACTTCAACCCAGTAGACAGTAACTGAAATTCACGCCGCTCGTCACCCACTGTAAGTCAATCCAACCAAGATTTTTATGTATTGTTTGTGTATTTTTTTCCTTAGCATTTAGATCTCGTTGGTTTGTATTGTTTGGTTGCCGAGAAAAAAAATGATGGGAATTTCCTTGGATTAAAAATAGATCGAAAACCTTTGGTCTGTGAGTGTGACTTTGTGACTCTGTATTGTTTGGTTGCCTAGAGTATATATTGATTAAATGGCCGTATGTCTGAGTCTATCTAGTTAGAATCTACTTCATCGGCCATGGCTTTAATCACTGAGATGGATCCCGACTACAAATCACAAAATTATAAATTAACCTAGTTAATTAGTACATGATCATCAGCTGTTATAAATTGTTTAACACTCAATACATAGCTTGGTTCTAAACAACTAGCAAAACTTGAAGGTTAAACAACTAACAACTATATTGGACAATATCTTGACAAATTAAGAATGAAGTTAATCGCTATTTAGTATGGATTATAAATTTATAAGCAGTTTCATGATGTTGTAAAATATATATATATATATATATGTGTGTGTGTGTGTAGTGGAGAAACTAGAATGTTAATTTCCCCCAACTGTTTTTTTTTCTGTTTTTAATTAACAAGGATGATAACCACACAGCTATATATATATATATGTGTGTGTGTGTGTAGTGGAGAAACTAGAATGTTAATTTCCCCCAACTGTTTTTTTTTCTGTTTTTAATTAACAAGGATGATAACCACACAGCTATATATATATATATGTGTGTGTGTGTGTAGTGGAGAAACTAGAATGTTAATTTCCCCCAACTGTTTTTTTTTCTGTTTTTAATTAACAAGGATGATAACCACACAGCTATATATATATATATGTGTGTGTGTGTGTAGTGGAGAAACTAGAATGTTAATTTCCCCCAACTGTTTTTTTTTCTGTTTTTAATTAACAAGGATGATAACCACACAGCTATATATATATATATGTGTGTGTGTGTGTAGTGGAGAAACTAGAATGTTAATTTCCCCCAACTGTTTTTTTTTCTGTTTTTAATTAACAAGGATGATAACCACACAGCTATATATATATATATGTGTGTGTGTGTGTAGTGGAGAAACTAGAATGTTAATTTCCCCCAACTGTTTTTTTTTCTGTTTTTAATTAACAAGGATGATAACCACACAGCTATATATATATATATGTGTGTGTGTGTGTAGTGGAGAAACTAGAATGTTAATTTCCCCCAACTGTTTTTTTTTCTGTTTTTAATTAACAAGGATGATAACCACACAGCTATATATATATATATGTGTGTGTGTGTGTAGTGGAGAAACTAGAATGTTAATTTCCCCCAACTGTTTTTTTTTCTGTTTTTAATTAACAAGGATGATAACCACACAGCTATATATATATATATGTGTGTGTGTGTGTAGTGGAGAAACTAGAATGTTAATTTCCCCCAACTGTTTTTTTTTCTGTTTTTAATTAACAAGGATGATAACCACACAGCTATATATATATATATGTGTGTGTGTGTGTAGTGGAGAAACTAGAATGTTAATTTCCCCCAACTGTTTTTTTTTCTGTTTTTAATTAACAAGGATGATAACCACACAGCTATATATATATATATGTGTGTGTGTGTGTAGTGGAGAAACTAGAATGTTAATTTCCCCCAACTGTTTTTTTTTCTGTTTTTAATTAACAAGGATGATAACCACACAGCTATATATATATATATGTGTGTGTGTGTGTAGTGGAGAAACTAGAATGTTAATTTCCCCCAACTGTTTTTTTTTCTGTTTTTAATTAACAAGGATGATAACCACACAGCTATATATATATATATGTGTGTGTGTGTGTAGTGGAGAAACTAGAATGTTAATTTCCCCCAACTGTTTTTTTTTCTGTTTTTAATTAACAAGGATGATAACCACACAGCTATATATATATATATGTGTGTGTGTGTGTAGTGGAGAAACTAGAATGTTAATTTCCCCCAACTGTTTTTTTTTCTGTTTTTAATTAACAAGGATGATAACCACACAGCTATATATATATATATGTGTGTGTGTGTGTAGTGGAGAAACTAGAATGTTAATTTCCCCCAACTGTTTTTTTTTCTGTTTTTAATTAACAAGGATGATAACCACACAGCTATATATATATATATGTGTGTGTGTGTGTAGTGGAGAAACTAGAATGTTAATTTCCCCCAACTGTTTTTTTTTCTGTTTTTAATTAACAAGGATGATAACCACACAGCTATATATATATATATGTGTGTGTGTGTGTAGTGGAGAAACTAGAATGTTAATTTCCCCCAACTGTTTTTTTTTCTGTTTTTAATTAACAAGGATGATAACCACACAGCTATATATATATATATGTGTGTGTGTGTGTAGTGGAGAAACTAGAATGTTAATTTCCCCCAACTGTTTTTTTTTCTGTTTTTAATTAACAAGGATGATAACCACACAGCTATATATATATATATGTGTGTGTGTGTGTAGTGGAGAAACTAGAATGTTAATTTCCCCCAACTGTTTTTTTTTCTGTTTTTAATTAACAAGGATGATAACCACACAGCTATATATATATATATGTGTGTGTGTGTGTAGTGGAGAAACTAGAATGTTAATTTCCCCCAACTGTTTTTTTTTCTGTTTTTAATTAACAAGGATGATAACCACACAGCTATATATATATATATAATCGAAAGTATACAACTCATGTTAAAAGAAAAGCCAAGTAGATACCTTAAAACTAGTATAATTAAATCTCACTATCTAATATATAAAATTAATAAAGAAATTCCACGTAATATGAAATAATATTTTTAATTTAATGATTTGTATTATATTATTGTTTTATATCACATATTGGTTTGAAAATTATTTATTTATTTTTTGTGTACAGGAATTTGATTCATTTAGACCTGATGATCTTTCTGTCCATATGAAAAAAAGTCAATTGGATTTTTACTTGGAGAACAACAAGGGCAAGGACTTGGAGGACGCTCCACCTCCTTCTTCAAGCTCTAAATTTGCTTAGATTTATATTTTTGTTATATTTGAGATTGTAACATTAATATATTTACTATGTGTGTTTTGTTTATTATATTTGAGATGTAATTTTAATATATTATTACAATGTATGTGGATCATTTATATTTGGATTGTAATTTTAGACTTGTAGTTAATTTTTAATTTTTTATAGATATTATTTATATTTAAATATTTATATAAATCAATCATGTCAAACAGGTCGGGTTGTGTCGTGTCTGTTCAATCCATTATCGTAAACGGGTTAAAACGGAACGGGTCGGGTCGTGTCGTGTCAACCCGTTATCGTACCATGTCGTGTTTGTGTTTGAAATTTTGATACGAAACCCTTAATGGGTCGTATTCGTGTTGACCCATTAACTATAATGTACATACTTCGACACGACACTAACACGACCCGTTAACACGATTTGATACCCTTAAATACGTGTTTAAATATATGAAATAGATTTTTATGTATTTAACTTTTTTATAAAAAAATAAAAAAAGTAATAAGTCTTATCAATAATTGATTCGAGATAGATTGAAGTGAGCTTGTATACCAAACATAGCCTTCTCGCTTCTAGACAAGAAATTATTCTATTTCTCAAAGGGGGCCGCTGGGGATACCGCCCAGCGTAAATTTTTTTTTTTTCTTTTCACATTTTTTTAACATATTTAAATATATTTAAAAAATAAAAAAAATACACCAATACACTTAAAATCACTTCCTTAACCACTAAGTAAAAATAAATAAATAAATAAATAAATTTTGACTAACGGTCAAATAGAGGTGTCAAATTGAGGAGGCAAAGTAGACTTTCTCTTTCTCAAATCCTTCATCCTAATTCCATTTCAGGGACTAGTTAGAAACTTTTTAAATTACAAGTAACAGTAGATAAAAAGGTCCAAATCTCATGAACTTTTTTTTTTTTTTTTTAGAATCAAATGATACTTCATTCAATATGAAGAAACAAAGTGTATTACAATACATGAATACAAACACACTTAATAAATACATTAAGCCCATAGGCAACTTTCAACTTCTACTTCCAAGTTAGCTTGAATAAAGTCAGGAGGATGAAACTACCATTGAAGAGTATTCTCCACAACCCTTGCATGCCTAGCTAGTGTATGTGCTGTCTCATTTCCCTGCAGTCCAAGATGTAAAACATCAAAACATTGTAAATAAGATAATAAAAACTGAATCTCCCTAATAATAGGGCTGAAACTAAACTCTTAAACAATTATTGATTGAATAGCTTCAATTATAATAAGTGAATCTCCTTCCGAGATCAAGTGAGGAATTCCCAAATCTCATGAACTTAGAGTAACTTACTCGAATGTTTTTATGACATTGTGATAGGATGTGTTAAACTTATAAAAAAATTTATAAAATGACTTTTATTAGTCCCCCATCACTTTTGTCAACTCATCGACGATATTAATAGATATAAAGACTACACTCAAATTTCAGATTCAAGATTTTAAAATTCTCCATCTTAAATTCAATAGAATGTTAAAGATAATATCAAATTCAATTCAATTTTCATAATTATCAATTCAAGAGACTTGATTTTTATAATGGTAAAGAGATTTACGCTTATTTTATCCATCGTAAATTTCCTACAAATAAGAATATATACTTTGTATTTAATCACAATAATAAAGGAAATCTTCAAAATTCTTCATTTCTTTCTCCTTCTCTCCTCCCCTCCTTTTTTTTTTTTATATATATTTTATATTTTCTATCTCATAGAACAAGCTTGCAATAGCAAAATTTATTGAAGGAGTAGATATAATACTTCAAAATTTATAATTTAAGGTTATGTTTGGTCAGTAAAATGATATGAAATTACTTCAAATTATTTTATTACTATTTATTATTTTATTATTATTATTTATTATCTTTTTATTATTATTATTAATAAATCGATTTCAACATGCAAATGCGAACGTAACCTTTTATAACTTATTATATCAACTCAAGTTGATTTTGTAAAATAATTTTTTTTATAATTCTAAACACTAATATCTTCTACAGTGAAGAGACGGATGAACTACAGGCACGCTCCAATCAGTCTGCCCACAAATAGAAATGATACTCCAACGTAAAAGCCGAACTACAAAATCCATCAAAAATCAAAGCAATCAACTTCACGTTGAATCTCGAGGGTTCTGTCTTCATCGCCGTCCAAAACAATGGATCCCACTCGCCAACGGTTAAGATCATAAACGTTGCAAACTTTTATGCTGCTCTTGTACGAAGACCCCACGCTCGGATTTCAAACTGACACTTCTTCCGACACTGAAAAAGCATTGAAATAATTGAAGTGAGGTTGGAAAACGAAGGAAGGAAAGAAAGAAAGAAAGAAAGAGACGGGAGAAATCTCCATTATTGCTTCTCTTGATCACGTGTAGATAATAGATATACACCTGTAACTAGGAGTGGAGTTGCAGAGTTGGAGCTAGAGGTAAAGCTAGATATAGAGCGGCATTGGTTTCAGCGGCAAAGCTGCAGAAGGACGGAGAGTTTTGGGTTTTGGGTGCTGGGAGGTTAGGGAGAATGGAGGAAAGGCCAGAGACGGAGCTAATATCCATACCGGCTACGCCGAGGGCGGCTACGCCGGAGATACAGACCCCATCGGGGCAGAGGTCTCCGAGGCTGCAGGGGAAGTCGTCGACGGCGTGGACACCGACGTCTTTTATATCGCCTCGGTTTCTGAGCCCGATCGGGACGCCGATGAAGAGGGTGCTGATCAACATGAAGGGCTACTTGGAGGAAGTCGGCCACCTCACGAAGCTCAACCCTCAGGACGCTTGGCTACCCATCACCGAGTCCCGCAATGGGAATGCTCACTATGCTGCGTTTCACAACCTCAATGCCGGAATCGGTTTCCAGGCTCTGGTTTTGCCCGTTGCCTTCTCTTTTCTCGGCTGGTATATATATTTTTATAGCTGTTTAATTTCATTTACATGTTTTCATCGTTCTGAGTTAGACAGTGTGTGGATTTAGAGGTTTAGGTATCTTTGTAGCACTGATTGCATGCAAATTTATGAACTCTGAACTGCCTGCCCGCCCGGACATGTTTGACTGAAGAGAGAGAGACAACTTTTACTTCAATTCTAATGTTATTTCTTTATCCTAAGCTTCATGCAATTAATTTCAAAAGAGGGAATCTTTCAATTAATTTTCACTATTTGTACCATATGTATAAGTTCTTCTCGAATGAACCGTCTCTTTCCTTTAACTTGAGTCTCTTTCTCTTCTCTCTCTCTCTCTCTCTCTCTCTCTCTCTGTGCATCCCACATGCTAGTCACTGACTCACTAGAATTTTGACTAAAAGGTACAGGGAAGGCCTTTTTTTTTTTCTTTTTTTAAAGTTATGGATAGACTTTCTTTGATAAAAGAAGAATTAAACATCCTTAATGCAAGCTATTTGGGTCCTTTATCTTTTGCTTTTCAAGCAAACTTATTCTAGAGAGAAAAAGCCACCTCTCGTACTGGGGCCACTCATAATTCTGTCAACAGTTCTTGCGATTATGCCAGATGGCCCTTTATACTTTGTTTTTGCTTGTTTGGCCTTACCCTTGATTCCTTATCTTAATATTCATGTCATATCACTGAAAATACTTAACCTATAACACTTTGCAAAAGCATATTGTGCAGCCATTATTAGTATGCTCTTTTTCCTTGTGTTTCTTCAAATTGAATTGATCTGTTTGGTAAGTTACTCTATCACTGTACAACACTATATAATATGAAAATAAGAACAGCAAATTCAGGTCAATTTTCCATCTACATTCTCTTTGATTTCCTTGGTGTGGTGAGAAAGTGAGGTTGCTCTTTCTACACATATTTGCGGCTTAGGTATTGTTTTAAGTCGCAGACTAGTGATTCTGGAGAATGTAAGAAATTTCAAAAATATATTTTTACCCTACTGGTTAATATGCAATATCAGACTATCCTCATGTTGATAACTCTTGAAATAAGGTTGCAGCCATGTTTGGCTCCCAAAGTATGCTCGTACTTGATTTGCAAACTTGGCATATGAATTTCTCATGGATATCCACATGAGCATCACAAATAAGAAGACCTAAACGGCATGAGTGATCCATATTTGATCCATCCAGGATAATTAAATAGAAAAACTAACCTCGTGTTAGGGTTAAGGACCTTATGAAATGGGACAGGTGGGTGTAGATTTTCCAGGGAAGCAGAGTGCAAGTTGCTCACAACCGTCATTTTTGGTGTGAGAAGCCATGGCTCTAATGAATTGCATCATTTACCTCATGTATTCATTATTCTGTGGCTTTGGTTTTATGCATCTCGATCTCCCAATCCTTTACAAATTAACAAGTCACACCCAATTTCACATTATTATTGCTGTTGTCCATTCATATTAGTAAAAGATAAAAATGGATTTCTTATATTTTCATATGGTTGTGGACCCCGTGTACATTGGTGAGGCTAAAAGTAGTGAAAAACTTTACTGTCCACAGCATTGCTTCTTGTCAGCCAAATCCTGGCAAGCTCCCCCAGTTTGATTACTATTCTTGATTTGACCTATTATTATAAAAACTGCTTGCTATCAAAATGAAAGACAGGAAGATAGAGAAGAAAGGGACTACAAAGTGAGAATATGAATTGGGGAGAAAATGCTTGCTGTTGCCTATCTTATACATTGTTTGAAAATCTGTACAATAATCATTTATCTTGGTGCTTAAAGGAATAAACATATATTGATCGACGTGGTTTCCCTTCTTTACTTTTTCTATAGGAGCTGGGGAATACTTTCTTTAACCATAGCCTACTGTTGGCAACTCTATACTTTGTGGATTCTAGTTCAGCTACATGAGGCAGTTCCGGGAAAGCGGTACAACAGATATGTGGAGCTTGCAGAAGCAGCCTTTGGTGAGAATGCATTTCAACATAAACTTTTGTTAGATAACATTTTAAATGTTCCCTCTTTCTTGAAGATGATTACCATAAACAACTTATAAATTAAAAAGCACACAAGACAGATTGTGAATGCTCATTAAACAGGGCTGATTATTTACATTTATTCCTGACCTGCTCATATAACATTGACCATTCCATTTATCACAATAGTCAGATGATTGCATACATACTAATTTAATATTTTGACAGGCCCCTTCTGCATATATGACAAATGGTCAAGTAAAATACTGTCATATGAAAACTTGTTCATCCCATCTTTTGTTCTTTGCTTCCTAAAATTTAGCATTTGCAACAATTATAGTAGGACTATTGTAGATGTCTAATTCTGAAGTACTCATTGATTACTTCTATATTGGACCCCTTTGAGTGCACAAGAAACTAAACCTTAACGGGGAGCTGGCGAAGCATGATTCCTTCACTGATTTCATTGTAAATTAGAATTACATGAAAGCACAATCTTACTATATTTCCTAAAGCATTTAATGTTAGTAGTGAATATGAGAACCATGGTTGATAGTCAAGTGGTTTACTAGTTATTTTCGTATATGTATCTGCTGATGATATTCTTTGTTTTGCAGGGGAAAGATTGGGTCTCTGGCTTGCTCTCTTCCCGACTATTTATTTATCAGCGGGAACTGCAACGGCTTTGATTCTTATAGGAGGGGAGACCATGAAACTCTTTTTCCAGATAGTTTGTGGGCCCCTATGTTCATCTAATCCCCTTACAACAATAGAGTGGTATCTGGTGTTTACTTCTCTATGCATTGTTCTATCTCAGCTCCCGAACCTCAATTCAATTGCTGGACTTTCACTAATAGGGGCTGTGACAGCAATCACTTATTGCACCACGGTGTGGGTCCTCTCTGTAAGCCAACAAAGGCCACCAGCAATATCATATGAACCCCTTTCATTGCCATCCTTTGCCTCTTCTGCCTTTTCAGTCATGAATGCACTTGGAATTATTGCTTTTGCTTTCAGAGGACACAATTTAGCATTGGAGATCCAGGTATGCACTCTGTGAGGGATGGAGAGAGAAAATTTACTAATACCCTTGCAGCAACATCCAAAGTCATCATTAGTTGAATTTGTGCATCTTGATCATCTAATGAAGCTCATTTGGCTTCTGTCAGGCAACTATGCCATCAACATTTAAACACCCAGCTCATGTGCCTATGTGGAAAGGAGCCAAAGTTGCTTATTTATTCATTGCCATGTGCTTGTTCCCTGTTGCCATTGGAGGCTTTTGGGCTTATGGAAACCTTGTAAGTATCTAATTAAACTACTCTTGAAATTTATTAATCAATAATCTCATGGTAGTTTACTAGTATCAGAAGCAAAATTTCTTCAAAACTATGCATACAATAGAGGTGAATGCTTTTCAGTCTGTCCATAGAAGATTCCAGCATGTCAACAGATTTTGTACAAAAGAATTAGATAGTTTGTAACTTATCAAATCAGAATTAGATATAATCTTAGAATTATATTTAAATTATGTATTAAAATAACCGTTGTGTGTTAATTTGGCTTTCAGTACAAGTGATGGTTTTTCATTGTATCAAACTAGGTGGTTTGAGTTTAAACCTTGTCTCTACTCTATATCTTCAATTTAAATTGGAAATTTCACATGTGATCCCAACTAGTTGGTGGAGAAGAAGAGTTTGAACTTACATGTGAAAATGAGATCTGCAGTGATTAAATGATGAATTCACCTTGGGCTATGCCTATTCTATTAATACAATCGTTTACTTAAAAAAAAGATGATGAATTCACCATTTTCCTATCAAGTTGTAGGCTTTTTGGACCCATGGTCATTTAGCTTCAGTGACGACTTTGAATGGAACAATTGTGGGTGACATGCTAAATGAAATAGCTTTTAAGCAGTTTGTGTAAATTCAAGATTGATGTTCTAACATCCTTCTTTCATAGAACAACCTGATTTAGGAAGGTGAGTTAACTTGTATTTAATTACTCCCATATGGTTAGTGGTAGGGATGCAGCCCATGTGGCCAATGCTTGCATGCACTTTTTTGTCTTCTGTAAGTGTACTTGTTTAAATATAATGTAAATAATTAAATTTTTCGCGTCCTATCAACATAAACTTTTAGAAAAAGTGATGATTTAACATGATATCAAAGCATATGTCTTGAGTTCAAACCTTGACTTTTCATTTCACCAGATCTAATTAAAATATTCCACATGCTTGGCCCACTTGTAAAAGGAGAGTATGACTCACACATGAGAGAGAGTGTTAAGATATAATTTAAATTCCCATTAGCTTATGCTTTTTGGACAAGTGGTGATTTAACAGTACTTTATTGTGGAGTGTATCATTGGCATTATATAAACTTTGTCAAATTACTTCAGACTTGACTTGTGTCTCCTGTTTTATCAAAATACTCTAGTTTTCAGAATGTCGATGATAAAGTTCTTGGTGACTTCATGAAATATTCCCCAATCAGGATGAAACTGTCAATGTCCAGTGCCCTGTTCATTTTCCTTCACTCGCTTGGCCTCCATAGTGGATTTTTGGTCTTCACTCTTTTGTTTACTTGGTTCATGGAAGCTTTCTATTTTGGTCCCTCTTTGCCCCCAGTATTTGACAACTCGTGAAGGCAATACTGTGGTGTTCATGCTTACATACTTCAAAATCAATCATAAAATAATGACATTTCAGTAAGAATGAAAGTGCTATTTTTTTTTTTTTTTTATGATAATGATGAAAATGCTAATTCACCAGAACACTAATAGATGATTTTATCCAAGATGGTCTTCCTTCCCCAATACTTATAGTTCTACGGTTATTAATATATGCAACCAAATTATGGATTAGTCTTTTATAAGATTCTCAAATATATGCCATGTTCTTCTTGCAGATGCCTTCAGGAGGGATTCTTAATGCCTTGTTTGCCTTTCATAGTCATGACATCCCGAGAGGACTTCTTGCAATAACTTTTCTACTAGTTGTGTTCAACTGTTTGAGCAGTTTCCAGATATACTCCATGCCTGTTTTTGACAGTTTTGAAGCCAGCTACACCAGCCGAACCAACCGCCCTTGCTCAATCTGGGTCAGATCTGGTTTTCGTGTGTTCTATGGATTTATAAACTTCTTCCTAGGGATTGCACTCCCTTTTCTCTCCAGTATTGCTGGTCTGTTAGGAGGACTCACTCTTCCTGTCACATTTGCTTACCCTTGCTTTATGTGGGTTCTTATAAAAAAGCCTACAAAATACAGCTTCAGTTGGTACTTCAATTGGATCCTTGGTTGGCTAGGGATTGCTTTTAGCTTGGCCTTTTCCATCGGAGGTGTTTGGAGCATGGTGAACAGTGGACTCAAATTGAAATTCTTCAAGCCCATTTGAGATTTGGACAAAGAAAGCTAAAAATGCCATCTGAGTTCTGCAGAACTGATACTGAAACTATAATATGTTGTTATGTATACCCGAGGTGTTATGTAAGAACCTCTTCCCCCTGGACTTATAGCAGCAAACTGGTGTTGTTTTCAAATTCGTTTTCTAGTTCAACTTTCCATGTAATGTTAGTCTTGAGATTGTAATTTGGCTCCTCCCTCAGCTCCATGCTATCCTCTTGTATTGAAATAATGAAGAATTGGATCACCATATGTTGGGTTGTTATGAAGAGATGCAGAGAGATTGTGTAGATTTTAGATTTTCTTCTCTTTTTTTCTGTTCACTGCATAAATATGGGACGTGCTACATAGAAGTCTCACCCTCCTGCATACCATTTAAAAATATGTGATTTTACTTTTTTATCCTCATACTTCATATTTTATATTTCACATGTAAAGAAATATGAGGGTAAAAAATAAAATCATATATTTTTAAGTTGTGCAAGAATGTGAGGTTTATGTCTAAAATTTTTTCATAAGAAAAACGATACTCTGCTGCCCCAAATGTACCGCTCGGTTTGACCACTCAGTGAATATTTTTTTTTTTTTACCGAATGATGATAGAATTGATTTTAAGTGTATTAATGTATTTTTTTTTTATTTTTTAAAAATGTTTAAATATATTAAAAAAATATGAATAGAAAAATAAAAAAAAATATATTTTTTCAATTAGAGGTAACACTGAGCGGTGCTACTCGGGCGGTAGAGTTGCACCGCTCTTTTCCATAAATATATTCATACTAAATAATCGAGGAGGTTCAAATATATGGTCAGCAGATTGGATCTAATTAGGAGGTAACTGGGCTATAGGTATTCCACCTACAATGTTAGAAGCAGCGGCCCATTTTGCCTAGTTATGCGCCAGAAAATACTACCAAGGCCATGCCTACTGTCATTTACTAGTGGAGAAATCAACCAATTTGTTGAAAGATTTTGGTTGTAAAGTGAAAGTATCAGATGTAGAGAATCTCCTTTCGACAATGACATGGTGAAATCCCTGAGCTTTGGCTTCAATCACTACTAATGATGCATCATAAGCTTCAGCCATTGTAGGATTGATGGTATTTTAGACTTTCAGTGTGCAAAAGAAGAGCATATATCACATTGAGTTCCACTGAGCCCATAGATAGGCTTGGAAATTTGGAATGCCTTAAGTTTTGTCGTCTCAAGCCAGGCTTTCTCTTGGTAAGTACTCACCTGACACTCCCATGATAGCAATTACAATACATACAAAGAAAATGAAATGAAAAATAGAACTAACAAGTTGGTCGGATCTCATGTTTTCTTCATCAGTGTGAAGACAATTTTTGAAGCAGTCAAATTGATGGATTGTAGTTGCAATGGGTTGAGTTCACATAAAAAGGTGTATTGAGATCTACTGGTGAGGCAGGCGATGACCAATTCCACATTTTGTTTCCCGGGTAAATGTGGTATGATCTTTTTTTTTTTTTTTTGGATACATGGGGGAGGGGGGATTTGATCACTAGTTCTTTTAGTCAGAAATCAAGGTATTGCCAATTAATCAAAAAGATCTTGACAAATGTGGTATGATCTACTTCTCAAGAAATGGATTGAAAGAGCCAGATGGCCATTGGATGAATCATGTGCGCTTGTGATGACATTGTTAGGGACCCCGGTCTTGTCCCTAACACTAAGGTCCACGAGCTTGCCTTGGTGAAGATGATGACTGAGTGATCTTGCTATCTTGCTTGGCTTTCACCAAAAGAATGGTATTTGAGTAATGGAATGATGAAGATGATGCGCTTGGGTAGGCTAAGTGTTTAGGCTAAGGTAAATCAATGTGGGTGGCTAGACTTGTTTTTGAGTGAGGTGCCAAGATGATGGAAGCGAGGGTTGAATGGAAGAGATGAGGTTAGGGTTTGTTCTTGGAGAGTGGTGCCAAGTTGATGGAGTGGGAGTGTTCTAAGAGTTGATTAGGATTGTTTGATGCAATGAGGATGGCTTGGGGGTTTGCCTTGATGTTTGGGTCACTTGGATGGTGATTAGGGTTGGTAAGGTGAAGTGTAGCTAGGGTTTTGTGAGTTGGCTAGGGTGGATTTCGAGATTTGGAAGAGTTGGCTTAGGGTTGGAGTTTAGGATGATGCTAGGGTTTGGGAATGAGATGGAAGAGTGAGGCTAGAGTTTGGTGGCTAAGGTGGGCGGATTGGGATTGACTTGGTCTTAGGAAGATTGGCTAGATTTGGTTGGTTTATGAGTAAATATGGGAAGTTTGTAAGATGGAAGGAATCTTTGAGTGAAGAGGAGAATTTGAATTTGAATTAAGATGACAAGTCAATAGTTGACTTAGAGAGATTGTAGGAGGAGTGATTTAAGGAATTGAAGAGAATTTGCAATTCCTTAAATTAAGGGATTTGGGTTGGGATTTGAATTTGAATTTGAATATGGTAAGAGGATGGAGAGATTTTAGGGATGTGATTGGAATGAATCAACTTTCCTAAAATTAAGAAAGTTGACTCAAGATGGACTTTTAAGGGATGGATGATGATGACTTTAGGATGGCCAAATTTGGTAAGTGGATGGTAGGGCTAGGGTCTTATGATGGGCGACTTTGGTATGGTTGAATATGGTAAGTGGGCATTATGGAAGTTGGTAGGAAATATGGGATTGGCTAGGTCAATGGATATGAGGGATGAATGGCAATTATGAGAATGTGAACTATTACGGAAAGTAGGGCAACACTAGGGTTGGTCGAGTATGGTAAGTAGGGAATATGGTTAGGGTTGATGGAAGATGGTGGCTAGGTATTTCGGCTAGGGCAAGTTGGATGTGGGAAGGCTTTATGTAAAGTGTGTCAATTTCTGGAAAGGATGACAAACAAAGTAGTGGTCGAGTATGTGGTATGGAATGGATCAAATGGATGAATGCGTGGATGAAGGCAATGAAGAGTGGATGAACACTATGAATTCTCAAGAACAACTCAAGAACAATTCAAGAACAATCCACATAAAATAATAAGATCAAAGGATAGAAAATGGAAGATAAGAGATGGAATGGAAAATACTCATAAGATTAATGGATCCTTAGGGATTCACGAATTGCACCCTAAAGATAAAAAGAACAAGATCGATAGATTGAACCACACCTATTCACGAATTGCAAGGTGTGATCCTCTCTTAGGGGATTCACGTATTGCACCCCAAAGAGACCAAGTGCCTTAGCACCGAATGGTGATCTCAAGAACAAAATAGTCTACCCACTAGGAAATTTGCCAAAAGATGTAAATGCAAAGCCTAAGGGTCCTATTTATAAAGATTACAACTTGGAAACCCCCAATAGGTCTCTTGGAAAATAAATAATTAAATAAAAATAAATAATAAAAAATAACATAGTTGGCATGGGCCAAGTTGACCCATGGAATGCATGAGCCCATGGGTGGGCTAGGCTGGCCCATAGCATGGGCCATGGGCATGGCTGACATGGTTGGCATGGTTGTAGGCATGTGGTTGACAGAGCCTTGGCATGGTCTGGGCGCTGGCATGGCCCAGGCAGGGGCCTGGGCGCTGAGGCTGCTGCCAGGGCAGGCTGGCATGGCCCAGGCAGGGATGCGTGCTCGCTGGGCATGCACGTGGGGCGCTGGCTTGTGCGCGCGCTGGGAGTGCGCATGGGCGCTGGGCTGCGCATAGGACGTGCGTGCGCGTTGCGCGTGCTGGGCAGGCTGGGCATGCTGCACGGGCTGGTCTGGTCTGGTCACCAGCCTCACTGGGCATCCTGCGCATGTCTTGGCAGGCCCCATGGCATGCCCATGGGGCTGCTGTGAGGCTGTCCAGCCTTGTCTTAACATGACTATTGGCTTGGCTATGGGCTACAAAATATGGGGGTCCTACCAGACATGTAGTCCTCACACCAATGGTGATGATGATTGGTGGGCGGAGCTTGGTTGATCAAAGAGGGCATGTGTGGTTGTGGTGGATGGATGATTATAAATCTAGATTTCCACATCCAAAAAAACTTGAGGATATAAAGAAAATTTTGAGGAAAAAAAGAGGGGGAGGAAGAGGTAGAGAAGAGGTGAGAAGAACAGGAACTCCACAATGAGATTTCATACCAAAAGCGTAAAATTTTTTTGTTATCTACCTAAATAAGCAGTATAGGGTAAATTAACATATGTGGAAATGAGATTCTAGCTTGTTCTGTTTTTACTTTGTCTCCATAATTTTGAAAGCAAAATAAAAAGGTTGGGAATAACTGGAGCCTGAAGTGATGCCATTTTAATTGTGCATGCAACTGCAAATAGACCAAGGTCTAGAGGGGCAAGTGCAACCCCTAGTAAATTTCAAGAATGGCTAAGAAATAGTTTCACTGCTCTATGTAAACTTGAATTAATTTGGATTTTCTAGAGTTCATGGGTTTACTTCATATGTTTCTCTCTCTTATGCACTAGACTTTAGGCCCCGTTTGGATTGCAAGAAGGTCTCATCTAATCTCAACATCTTAACATCACAAACACAATAGTTTTCAATTTTAAATTTCAACTAATCAGTATCTAATTATTACAATTTTTGCAAATTTCTATTTAAAACACAAAAAATAATTTAACTTTTTCAAATCATAAAATAAAAATTATATTAAAAAATTATATTCTGACAATATTTTAACTTTATAATATTTTTATTCAATTTTTTCTCTTTTCTTTTCTAAAATCTCATAAAATATCTTAATTCAAATATTTTCATTACTATTTATAAATTTTTTATTTAATCTCATCTCATTATCTAAACAATACCTAAGAGTTCATGGGTCAACAAGGTGGGGGCAGCATTGATAATGGGATGCTTGGTGGAAGGCCGGGAGAGGTATTAATTAGCAGCATGCGCTGGGGGGATCTATTGATTCAGTGAACAGAGTATGAGTGCGTGTTTTGTGGTGAGGGCCCTCCATAAATGATGCCTTCACGTCTGTATGGAACATAAATATGATGAGCTTTTGGCAACATAAGTATGGCGGCTAGACTGTGTTTCTTCTGTAGGTCAACGTTCTTTCATGGGAGTCAGCAGCTCTCTATCTGTAGCACATCAATGTTCATCACCAACTTATAAGGATGCAATCTTGTGCAGATATGGTTATGAGACCATCAAAATGAACCTGCATGCAGACGTGAGAGCTAAAAACAAGAAAATGAATTAATTACAGCAATCAACAATACTACACAAAATGGAAACAGCAAAGAACAATGAGGATGGAACTCCAGTATCAATTTAGTCACAACTGAGCAACAAGCTGACTTTAGGAGTGAGAATGATTCCGTAGTGATCGAGTAGCCATTAATAATGCTGCAACAGATAGCTAGCACAAACTTGGAGTAGCAATGGCTGAGTCCTTGATGAAAGGTTGCCTTTGGCTAGACAAACTCCTTGCATATTTGCTTCTTTTATGTTTTCTTTTCTTTTTTTAATCTAATTTTTTTTTTTTTAATATGAAAGTTAATAAAATTAGAAGTACGTCTCTTTCCCAAAAAAAGATGCTTTTTGAAAGAGTTGATAAGTCTTACCTTTTCATTTTCCTCAGCGTTTTCTTCCATTATCCTCTTTTTTTTTTCTTCCCTTTTCTATATTCTTCATACAAAAAAGGAAGTAATGGTTGATTTCAAAAAATCTCAAGGATTGGTAATTTTGTTAAGCCTGTGTTATTTATTGGGTTTTGTAAAAATAGATAGTAAAACTTGAATACTTTTTTTTTTAAAATATGTTTTATATATTTGTAAAAGTAAATAGAGTTAAAAAGTAGTTTCGTTTTTATGTTTGCGTTCTTTTACTTTCCATAACAATCTAAGCAAATATTGGACGAAAAGTTGGAATACAATTTTTTTTAATTGAAAGATGTTTGACTTAAGTTGATTTATTTATTTATTTTAAGAAGAAAATTTAACAAAACATGGATAGACTTTTTCTTCAAAAATATAGCATATGAGGATTATTTATAATTTTATGTTTTAAATATTTTCTAAAACTAGAAAAAAAAAGCAAATTATATACATTTCTTAATATTTAACCTTGAGTGAAAAATCACCACTTGTACAATAATGGGCTAGACTCTCCTTCAATGAGTGAGTTTAACACGTAGAATATTTAATTAAATGAGATAAAATATAAAGTCATGATTCGAACTCAAAACTTCTGTTTAAATACCATGTAAAATCATCACCTGTCTAAAAACTTAAAACTAATGAAAACTGTGAGGGGATTTTCCCCACTTCACAAGCCCATTGGGCCTTAGCCCGATACCCGACCCCAGGGTCTAAGCTTACCCATGAAGCAAGCCGCCTACATAGAAAAATAATCAGGTGGCTGATGGGACGAACATGCCTGACATCGCTCGGCCACGCTCTGATCATGGAGACTTGTACAAGACAGAACGGGAAAGATGGAGAACCCTTGATCCTTGACATGGGAACATCAACGGACCCGCCACATTATTGACGTCGTCGCAAAGCCACGCTGCATTAAAGGGCCCTAACAAAATGAACAGTACGAAGAATACAGTCTCCATAGGGGCAGACATGATTTGTCCCCCTCCCAGGCTCCCGGTATAAATAGCAACTCCCAGGTACGAGTAATGCTCTCTGATCCCTAGGCTATCTCACTTTATTTACAAACTTCCAAAAGACGATACTGACTTTGGCATCGGAGACTCCCGACCCCAAGACTGGCCACTTCTAGCTACTTTCTTCTCTATTTTCGCAGGCCTAGTTTCGAAGACCGGAGTTGCTGGAATCTAACCCAAAGGCCTATGAAACATGATGTTAACAGTGATGTCGTCTATAGGATCTTAGTAGATCTTGCGTGTACTTCGTTTGCCCATGACAACCCGTTCCAAACAACTCGGAAACTCACCAATAGTGCCAATGAACGTGCAAGCTGACCAACGAGAAAGCCAAACTCCTAGGATTGGCGGAGACGCCACGGAAGAGAGGTGGGAACGTACCCAGGAAAGGATGTCTCCAAATGGCGGGGTGGGCACGGCATGCCCTACAGTGGATGACCACACCCTGCCACCGCCTCCCGTCTATACTCTAGCCAAAGGTGAAAATCGAGATGAACAGAGGCTCAAAAAGGCGGAACCAAATGAGCCGTTAGAGTTCATTCCCCTAAACTCAGACCGACTAGAAGCCATAGCAAGAATCTACAGAGAAATGACACCTGAGGCGCGGAGTGCCATGCAGCAACTCCTCACCAAGCACCAGGACGTATTCACTTGGAGCCACGAGGACATGGCTGGGATAGCCCCTGAAATCATACAGCACAACCTTATTGTAGACCCAAAGACCAAATGGGTGAGGCAAAAATGTCGAAGTGTCAGTGCAGAAAAGAACATCGCCATAGCTGAGGAAGTGGACTACCTGTTAGCCATTGGATTCATGCAAGAAGCCCGCTATCTAGAAAGGTTGTCCAACGTGGTGCTCGTAAAAAAGCCGAACGGCAAGTGGAGAATGTGCATCGACTTTACCGACCTCAACAAGGCCTGCCCGAAAGACATTTTCCTGCTTCCTCGCATTGATTTGATCGTTAACTCCACGGTAAACCATCATATGCTTAGCTTCATGGATGCTAACTCTGGGTATAACCAGATTCGGATGAACCTGGAGAACGAGGAGAAGACCTCCTTCATCACCGACCGAGGCCTATACTGTTGCACGGCGATGCCTTTTGGGCTAAAGAACTCGGGAGCTACCTACCAGCGGCTAGTCAACTATATGTTCAAAAATCAAGTAGGAAGAAACATGGAGGTCTACTGAGGCAGTACCAGGACAACACTTAAACGACCTGAGGGAGGCTTTCGCAATACTGAGGCAATACCAAATGAAGCTGAACCCGGTGAAGTGTGCCTTTGGTGTATGATCAGGAAAATTCTTGGGATTCATGGTGTCGGAACGTGGAATCAAAGCTAACCCTGAAAAGGTGGAGGCCATCCTCAACATGGCCCCACCCTGAAGCATAAACGAGGTACAAAGGCTAGTCGGGTGAGTGGCAGCCCTTAATAGGTTCGTGTCAAGATCCATCGACAAGTGTTTGCCTTTATTCAAGGTTCTATGAAAGGCGCAGGTATGAGATGCTGAGTGCGACCTGACGTTCGAGTTTCTCAAGAAGTACCTCACGAGCCCACCATTCCTTAGCCAACCCAAGTGTGGGGAGACGCTAACCCTTTACCTGGCAGTCTCCCCCTAGGCAATCTCTTCAGCGTTAGTGCGCGAAGAGGACAAAGTCCAAAGGCCAGTCTACTACACCATCCGAGCAAATCATGGAGGCGAAGCTAGATACCGCCACGTAGAGCAACTAGCCTTCGCGATGGTGGTAACCACATGCAAGCTGCGCCCTTACTTCCAAGCTCACCCAGTAAGGGTCCTCACAAAAACCCTCTCTGGACCAGTAAGCTCGCAAGAAGACTCCCACTTGCTAGAGCAGATGGGGATCCAAATCGTTGAAGTACCTGCCGTAGGGATCAAGGTAATGGAGATATGGCTCGAGGCCTCAGATTGGGCGGGAGACATACTCAAGTACTTGGATGCCAATGAGGTGCCCAAGGACAAGCAAAAGGCCAGAAAGATTAAAAAAAGAGTGGCACGCTACACTCTGATCGAGGAAATTGTATACTGGAGGGGCCACTCGACGCATCACTTAAGGTGCATTTCCCCAGAAGAAGCGCAGTACGTGTTGGCAAAAGTATATGAAGGAATCTGCGGCAGCAACTTGGGAGGAAAGGCTCTAGCCGGAAAGGTGTTGAGGGAAGTGTATTACTGGCCCCGTGCCCTGCAAGATGCCAAGGAGTATGCATGGAAATGCCAAAAATGCTAGGAGTACGCCAAAGTGCCCCACTGTCCACTAGAGGAATTAACGTCGATCACCTCACCTTGGCTCTTCGCCCAGTGGGGGATTGACCTTGTCGGCCCACTCCCCTTGGTAAGGGAGAAGTAAAGTTTGTGGTAGTAGTTGTGGACTACTTCACCAAGTGGGTTGAGGCCGAAACCCTAGCAACCATCACGATGAACAACATCATGCGATTCCTATGGAAGATGGTGGTTTGCAAGTTTGGCGTCCCGCGCACTATCATATCGGATAATGAGAGACAATTTGATTCCGAACACTACCGTAATTGGTGTTAGGAGTTGGGGATTGAGTTCAGGTACTCATCCCCGGGCCATCCCCAATCTAACGAGCAAATAGAGGCGACTAACAAGACACTGATGGGAATGCTCAAAAAGCGACTCAATGACAAAAAGGGCGTGTGTACAGAAGAACTCCACGTTGTCCTATGGGCCTACCAGGTCACTGTAAAGACACCGACAAGGAAAACTCCTTTCACCCTCCTACAGAGTTCAGCACTTCGAGCAACAATCCAATCATAGGCGGCTAAAGGAATAACTTGATTTGTTGGAAGAAGTCAGACTGGAGGCAGAAATAAGAACCGCAGCCAACAAAAGAAGGGTCAAGTGATGCTTCAACAAGCGGGTGCGCCTAAGAACATTCAAGGTTGGAGATCTCGTACTTAAAGAGACAGGAACAATGACGCAAGACGAGGGAAAGCTGGGCCCTCGGTGGGAAGGCCTCTATGTGGCCACCACCACTAATTGCCAGGGTTCCTACCGGCTCCGAGACTCCCAAGGAAACGAACTGTCGCACCCCCGGAACATTGAACATTTACAAAAATTTTATTACTAAGCTAACTCGATTATTGTAAATTCATATTTCCATGCATACACTACAGACCTTAATTTAAAAAAAAAAAAGTGTTGTATTTCAATGTCAAATTTCAGGGACATAATGAAATCTTCATCAATGTAATCGCCATCAACGAAATCAACAAACTCTCCATCAATGTAATCTCCATCGAAAAAATCTCTATAAGCAACTTATCTCCCCACAAGGTGAAAGGGATGAGTGTAATGCCTAAGGTTGCTCTACCCCTATCGTGGAGGAGTGCAGGTCGGTCCTCAGCCACTTGAAGACAAAAACTTACCTCCCCCATGAGTATCAACAGGTGGGAGTGGGTCCAGTTACAGACTATCCGAACAACGTACCTCTCGTGGAACCAAAAGGGCGGGGTGAGCCAAAGGCCACTTTGTCCCTCTTACGACAGAGAGCATGTCCAGCCTCGAGGCTATTCGAAAAACTTACCCCGACCTCCGCCGGGGTGAATCCGGTGTGGGATTAGTGTGGACTGACCTGAACTTACCTTTTCATGAGATGACAACGGGCGGGAACGGGTCCAGTCCCAAACTGCCCGACCAACCTACCTCCCCACGAAGGATGATAGGTGAGTAGGAGGCTCAACCTCCTCGTTCGAGAGAGCGGGACTAACCCCTTTGGTGGCTCGAAAAACTTACCCCAGCCCCTATCGCTGTGAAGGAAAGGATTAGCCACATCGCTATTCGAATTACCTCCCCCGCAGGATGCCAGAGGGAAAGGTAGGCCAAAAAGTTACCTTATCCCTCCTGCGGCAGAATGCAGGTCAGTCCTCAGCTACCCACCTACCTTCCTCGTAAGCGTCAACAGGCGGGAGTGAGTCCAATAGCAGACCAAGAGGACGAGTCGTGCCAAAGGCCGCCTTGTCTCCCCGTGGCGGAGAACGGGATGAGCCCCACGACTACCCAAATAACTTACCTTGACCTCCGTTGCAATGAAGGGTAAGATCAACACCAGCCTGGCTCAAAACTTACCCTTCCTTGCAATGTTAATGGATGAGAACGGGTCTAGTAACAGACTACCCGAACAACCTGCCTCCTGCAGGAAACAAATGGACAGGTTGAGGCAAAAGTCACCTTGTCCCTCCCGTGAAGGAGAGTGAGTTCAGCCTTGAGGCTATCCGAATACTTACCCCGACCCCCATCGTGGTTAAAGAGCGGACCAGCCACATTGTTGTCCGAATTACCTCCTCAGGGAGGCAAAGGGGCGGTTTGGCTTAAGGCATTCCGATCCCTCTCTGATGGAGTGCTGGTAGTCCTCCGTTACTGGAAGACGAAAACTTACCTTCCTTGTAAGTGTCAACAGGCGAGAGTGGGTCCTGATACAGACTGTTCGAACAACCTACCTCCCCACGGACCAAGGGGATTGGCCGAGCCTGAGGCCGCCTTGTCTCCTCGCGGCGGAGAGCATGACTAGCCCCTGGCTACCCGAATAAATTACCCCAACCTCCACTACGATGAAGTGTGGGATCAGCGCCAGTTTGACCCAAACTTACCCTTCCATGTGGTGTCAATGGGTGGGAGCAGGTCCAGTAACAGATTGCCCTAACAACCTACCTCCTGAGAGGAACAAAGGGATATATTGAGCCAAATGTCGCCTTGTCCCTCCAGCGAAGTATAGCGGTCCAGCCTCGAGGTTGCCCGAATACTTGCCCAAACCCCTACTGTGGCGAAGGAGCGAACCAGCCACATCGCTATCCTAATTACCTCCTCAGGGGACAAAGAGACAATTTGGCGTGAGGCATTTCGACCTCTCCCCGACAGAGTGAAAGCCAGGTCCATCGACCGCCCGAATATTGCAAAGGATGCGGGTCTCAGCAACAAGCACATTGCAGCACAGGCCAGAGGGCCCAAGTTTGCGAAGTCTAACTCCTACAAAGTTAAGGATAAAACCATGATGACATTCTTATCTCCCAATTAGGAATTAAATGCACAACGCCAACAAATGGGAGAAGGTCCAGTTCCAAATGGCTCGAACAACCTACCTCCCCGCAGATTAAAGAGACGGGTCGAGCCAAAGGTCGCAGTGTCTCCCCGGGGCGGGGAGCGGGACTAGCCCCATGACTACCCGAATAACCTACACAAGCCATCATTGTGGCAAAAAGAAGCCCGGACTATTTATGTCCAACTCCACGGTCAAGGTGCCACTCTCAGCCGGGAGGGGGGGCATAGAGGCGGGTTAGCGAAACGCTACCCGGCCTCTCCCAAGAGGAAGAAGCCGGAATTCCCTTGGTGCGGCTTAACTATTAGGGGAGGATTTCCATTTCCCCAGGCTGGCGACAATGGGCGAAGACCAACAAACACTGACAATAATTCTCTTTTTTTCTTTCAATTACATGCCAAAATAAAACACAACAACGTAAAATGGAAGAACTAAAGGACTAGGTAGGGTGAAGCGCATCTAAAAGACAGACAGTAAGAACGAGGAAATTGACGTAAAGAAGAAGTCAAGAGACATCAGCCTAGTCAAGAGGTATCCCTAAAGACCCCGAAAGGATAACTACCTAACAAGGGTGAATAAAGACAACACAAATGAAAGAACAGTCGGCCGGAGGGGTCGGCGGGAATAGGTTAGGTGCTGGCGGGGTGGACCGTAAGCCTCGTGTGATGGCCATCCCCCTGCTAAGGTCAAGCCCATAATTTCTTGCGACAAAACTCCCTGGGCCAGCAATGAAAAGGAAAGAAGAATAAGTGAAAACACAGAAGGAAACGTCGAAAAAGAGCAAAATGAAAAAAGAGAAATATCGCAAAGACAAGCAGTCCGACACAACAAAAGTATGAAAACAATTTCATTAATGATCACAAGTTACAACATGAAACCGTAGAGTTACAAAGAACAAGTTACAACATGAAGTCGCAGAGTTACATAGAACAAGTTACAACATGAAGCTATAGAGTTACAGAGAACAAATTACAATGTAAGGTGGCCAATTACAACGACCTACAGCTAAACAAGACATAAAGTTGTGATGGCGCAGCAAACTGAAGCCTAATCAGATCATATTCCAATAGAAGTGGCAGATAGAGATCCCCATCACTACGACATGCTGATAATGCCCGAGGTTACCTCTGAGAAAATCAACATGGATGTAATGAGGCAATTAATTGACTCGTACAGTGACAACTGCCAAAACGTCGCCAGGAACTGTCTGCCTGCAGGGGAGAAAAGCGAGGAACTGTTGGAGAATGTGAAGGTAGGTTGGAAAGCAGGACAGGAATCACCTCGAAGATGAGCTCAGATGCAGGATATAAAGAGAGAGAATGCAATTTTGTATGAGCAAGGCGAGGTTGAGCTTTGGGAGAAGAGGTTCGAAGCTAGAGTCTAGAGCAGTAGAGAAGAGCAAGATCCATCAGAGGAGTCGCATGGTGTGCTACCAAGGAGAGTCAACCATCAGCGGGCAGGATCGTTCGGGGCTACCAATAAGGGCGCTCTGGATTAAATCCTTCTCAAGGAGAGCAGCCCGCTCCACGAACACTTCATGAGGTCGAAGCTCCTGCACACACAAGGCACTCAGGTCGCATTGGGAATTTTGGAGGACGTGAGTCTTCATCCGCTCCAACTCGTTGTTGTAACCAAGGTACCAGGCACATCACAGATGCCACAGACATAAGACAGCTCCTCCCGCAGACCCCGGATGGTAACATCACGGGCCTCTAAAATGCACCCTACCTCAGTCCGATCTGCCTCCAGATCCCTCGTTTGCTTCCTTTCCTCCTCCAAGGCCTTTCTCTTGTCCGCCAGAGACTTGGAAGCCTCCATAAACCGCTCTGTTAGCCACTTGTTTGTCCGACCGTTGGAGTCCTGCCGCTTGCGCAGATATCAATTTTCGGCTTGCAACTGCTCAAGCTCCTGCTGACAGTCATCAAGAGACTTTTGCAGCCCCTCCCTCGCCTCAGAGGCAAGTACCATCTCGAGATGCAGAATGCCCACCCCATTCTGGGACCTCGACAAGTCAGCGAGGGCCTCCTCGACTTCTTCTTTCTTCTTTTGCTCCTTCACTGCACAGCCTAAAGCTAGTTGCACCCAGTGTCCGGTTCTCGCTCGTCACCTCCTCTCGACCATCCACAATAAAAGCCGCCAGACGCTCCAAGCCTTGCCATAGAAGTCTGAGTCAAAATCAAAGAAGGAAACAAAAAGAAGTATGGTGAGTTTGCAAGCAAAGATCTTACCCCAGCGAACAGCCTCTTGAGCCTGTCGTCCAACTTGCGGATGCGGTTGGCAAGGCTCACTGAAGCCATCGGCCGAAAGTTTGCCGGAATCTCATCGATAGCCTCCTCGTCCTCGCTAGGGGCCGCA
Source organism: Juglans hindsii (assembly GCA_003123825.1). Lineage (NCBI taxonomy): Eukaryota > Viridiplantae > Streptophyta > Magnoliopsida > Fagales > Juglandaceae > Juglans > Juglans hindsii. Next base: position 802,711 of record QEOW01002958.1, on the reverse strand, counting down.
GGCGCCTTGGCTACCTAGGCCAAAAGAGCGCCCATCGTCGGCTCCCCGACCCTAACACAGCCCCTGCCACTTCATCTCTAGTTGAGGCAACCTCGAACGCAGGAACCATTTCAGCGGTAGACTCGAGGACATGTGGCTCAAGTTGAATGTCTGCAATATGGCACGAGGAAAGTTTGTGATCATTTTCATCTTTTTGGGCGACAACGGCTCGGGCCGGGTAACGAGCACCACCACAGAAGGATCTCTAGGAGGAACGGGGAGGTCGTCAGAATCGGATCTGACAGGAGAAATCCTCCGGGACCTTTTTCCTTTCCCCTCCACCGACGACTGAGAGAGAGGTAAGGGGCTCAGGATGTGACCTCCCTTATCGGAAAACCTATGTCGGAGCACAAATTGGCCGAGGGAGCCAGGTACCTACGAAGGCTGTCCTAGCAATCCAAAAAAAGGTCGTCCGGATGAGCCTTCACCCAAGCACGGATGACCTTGAGCCTGAGTAGCTCATCTGGGGTTGCGCTAGGGCGACGACCCTTGTCACCATCCACGTTCCCCCATATAGCGAAAATAGGGAATAAGTGCCGATTGGCTTAGCTGATAGGGAACTCCAATCCCTCACCAGACAGAAAGAAGAACTAACGATTCCACCCCCTCATGGCAATATACTACGACTCCAGCCGAGTCAACGCATGGACTGGTCTGAAGCCGTAGATGTGACAACCTCGCCTCAAAATATTGTGGGTAAGGAAAAACTCACGCGCTATAAGATCCTGGTAGTTGGCTCCGACCTCCTCCAACGCGCAACACCAGACAGCGTAGCACGACACAAGGATCCTCCACGCCAGGGGCGGCTCAATACAAATTGAGGCCTAAGGCGAAATTTAATTGACCCATTCATAAAAATATAAATTATTATATGGAATAATTTTCAAAATTCTCAATAAAATAAGATTTTATTTAAAATCTTTAAATAGTTTTTTTTTTAATTTATATTTAATACAACAACGTAAAATGAGGCCTCAATGCAAATTTTGTACCTCAATTTAGCAAGATCTTAAAAAAATTATTTAAAATATAAATAATTCATTGTATTAAATATTAGATTTAGTATTATGAGGCCTTGCACATTAAAAAAATATAAAAATTACTTAAAATTTTATTTAATAAAATGGTTTTTATTTTTATTTTTATTTTTTTTAAACATTTAAAAAAAATATCTCATTTTTATTTTTGGAGGCCTTACATAAAGTGGGGGCCTTAGGCAATGGCCTAAATGGCCTTGCCATTGAGCCGGCCCTGCTCCACGCACTAGGAGGGAGCTAAGCAGGCGCCAACTCAAAGAAGCCTAGCACCTCTCGCTCTGGTCGACAGAAGGGCAGGCCGAGGCCATAGGAGAACATGGCGGGGTACACCGTAACCTTGGTGGCGTAACCCTCAGAATCTACCGCCCCTTCAGTAGGAGGAGGCACCACGAATCTCACCGTCCGAGGAACCCTATAGGTCTCCTTCAACGTCTCCTGTTCAGCAGAAGTCACCTCCGAATGCCACAAGAAACTTGCAAACTCCTTTGGAATGGTGCCTCCTTGACTGTCGAGGGCACGGGCAGTGTCGGAAGGTCGCGATCATTTCTTGGGAGCCATTGGTAATCACATTAAAAGAAGAGAAGCTAGGGGAACGATGCAAAGAGAGGTGTTTGAAAGTGGAAAAAGAACACAAAATACCAAGTTGAAGAGGGAATAAGCAAAGTAACCCATCGCAGAGAGGAAAAAGGGCTTTATATAGGCAAGATTGACGGTTGATATCCCAAGGTAGTAGAAACTCATGCGCCCCGCTGAGTACGAGAATCCCACGATCGACGCGATTCCAACAGATCGTATCCAATGACGCGGAGTAATGATGAAGGGACTGAAGGAGCGTCATTTAATACGAAACAGATCCGTCAAAATACAGCCATGAAAGCTGAAAACAAACTGTTGGAAGATATAGAGTAAAGAAAAAAATCTCACTCGGACATAGCTGGGGAACAGGAATGTAACAGGCGAGCACCAAAAAGTCCGCAAGCCCCGCCCCAGGAAAGAAAAGGTTGCGTAGTCTCAAGTGCAAAAGTTGATTAACTAGGGGAGCAAATGGAGAATTCTCCTTGGACCCATCCGAGAGGAATTGGTGGGGTAACTATAAGGGAATTTTTTCCACTTCACAAGCCCACTGGGCCTTAGCTTGATACCCGGCCCCAAGGTCCAAGCTTACCCGTGAAGCAAGGCGCCTATAAGGAAAAGTAATCAGGTGGCTGATTAGACGAATAGGCCTGACATCGCTCAGCCACGCTTTGATCATAGGGACTTGTACAGGGCAGAACGGGAAAGACGAAGTACTCTCGATCATCTGACATGGGAACATCAAAGGACCACTCAGAATAAAGCAAACCAAGGAACCATACTACATCAATGGCACCACTACCTAAGCTACACGTCACATTAATGATGTCGTCGCAGAGTCACGCCACATTAAAGGATCCTGACAAAAGGAACAGTGTGAAGGATATAGACTCCATTGGGGTAGACACGATCTATCCCCCTCCCAGGCTCCCGGTATAAATAGCAATTCGTAGGTACAAGTAACGTTCTCTGATCCTTAGGCTCTCTCCTAGCTGTTTTCTTCTCTGTTTTTGTAGGCTTAGTTCTGAAAACGTGAGTTGCTGGAATCTAGGCCAAAGGCATACGAAACACGACAGTAGCAAGTTAGATTTTATTATATATTTTATATCTTAACATTGACATAGGTATTGTTCACAAGCATTATTTCATATAAAATTCCACATTATATATATATATATCTATTCTCCCTTAAGAATAAATATATATATATATATATATATATATATTTATAAGAGAGGTGTGATTCTTTATTAATTGGGATAGGAGATCACATTCCACAATAATTAATTAATGAATTAATATAAAAAAAAATTTAAGAAGCCGACATGCGCATTAGTAGAAGTGAGAAAAGCAACTGATGGGTTAGATTGTGTTTGGTTCACAACCAATTTATCACTATCTACAAATTTTTCATTATTTTTTTATTATTAATCACGTGATCATCTCAACATTCTAACGTACTCTTAATTAAAGAAGAAAAAAAAAAGGAAAAGAAAAGCAGGTGGTAAGGTGGAAGACAGGAACGAACATGCGTGCATAGTAATTGCATAATTAGGACACCAACGAACATCAAACTGTCCCATGGTCGGTGGTGTGTCAGCCACTATCTATCTATTTCACTTTTTCTATATTACATCGAACATTAATGTGTCCTTAATAGATTTCCCCACACATTCAACCTTTTTGGTTTTTTTTTTAGAAACTTCTCACCATTCCAAACATATTTTGGTTGGTCTGCTCTATGATCAAAGGGAAAGAAAGAAACAAAAAAATCATGCTCCCCAGCTCCACAATTAATTAAAGTGCTCCATTTCTTAAAAAAACAAAAAACAAAAAACAAAAGCACTTTTCTCACTTGGTAGATATGGTATTTTCCATCACTTTTACATCTCTTTTTTTTTTAAAAACAAAAATAAGTAAGGTTAACTAATGCAAAATTATTACATGAATTTTAATGGTTTTGCAAATCAAGATCTAGATTTTCAACTTTTACAAAATTGATAAATAAATAAACTGAAAAATTATTCTCATTAGTTATTATTTACTACTCCATACTCTACGTCTTATAAAAAATATATTAATATAAAATGTGAAAATAAATAGGNAGTGCTCCATTTCTTAAAAAAACAAAAAACAAAAAACAAAAGCACTTTTCTCACTTGGTAGATATGGTATTTTCCATCACTTTTACATCTCTTTTTTTTTTAAAAAAAAAATAAGTAAGGTTAACTAATGCAAAATTATTACATGAATTTTAATGGTTTTGCAAATCAAGATCTAGATTTTCAACTTTTACAAAATTGATAAATAAATAAACTGAAAAATTATTCTCATCAGTTATTATTTATTACTCCATACTCTACGTCTTATAAAAAATATATTAATATAAAATGTGAAAATAAATAGGAGATGATTCATAATATTTCCTACTTAAAACTACGACTCAAGATTAGGCATCTTCGTCGATCTACTTTGTTAAAATTAATAGAATTCCATATGTTAGCCTTGGATTGGCTGGTACATTAGCATTAATATGTCAGTTTAGCCATTAGTTTTCCAATAGAGATTTGACGAAGATTGCGAGGTTTTTATTTTATTTTATTTATGCATCAATTTTACAAAAGTGTAAAACATATGCCTCGATTTGCGAAAACATAAAGACCCAGTAAATAACTTGTTCTGAATTTAAGATGAGATAAATTGAAATAATTTTAAATTAATTAAATAAAATATTATTATTTAAAAATTTAAAAAAATTAAATTATTTATTATATTTTATATAAAAATTTAAAAAAATTATAATAATAAAATAAATGAATTGAAATTACTTTTTAATTCAAACGGAGCCTTAAATTACACCTGTCCATAAAAATTATATTTGTTGAAATCACTTAAAAGTTATTTTCCAACTGTGATTTAAAAGAAGATTATCCAAAACGTTTCTACTATCAGGCTGAAGAAAAAGTGCATGTTGGGGAAGGAATCAAACAGTGTCTAACCAAACAGGAAAAAGGTGGGATTGCAAAGTAACATGAAAAAAGTGAACAAACGAGACATAATCCAAAGGCCATTACAGATACTGGGGAGCTGATCAATAATTTCTGTTGAATGTATTTTTGCATTCAAAACCCTCATGAGGTTAATGAGGCTGGAAACTGCAAATTTGCATGGATTACCCAAACCCTTCCGTCCATTGATACTTCCAAGCAAGTACTATAGGTATTAATTTTTGCCCAAAAACCAAAACAAAACAGTGAAAACAAAGAACAAGAACTTTTGTTTTTTTAATCAACAAAGAACTAGAACTTAATTGATGATGATGGTTCCAAAGAATTTGCCTTTCTCAAAGTAGATACTGTAGTATAAAACTCCTGAAAAGGATGTCCTTGTCCATTTTGTTTCACCCCATTTTTGTCCAACGAAAGACCAAAAGATTTACAGAGCCACCAACAAACAAAAACATAACCTACCTAAAGAAACCACCTCTGGTCATTTTTCTATGAAACCCTATGCCACTGATCTTCAATGTCCACCAAATGGTGACCCACAAAAGAAGGCAACTTTGACCCACAAAGGTTCGAACGATACGGCCACTTCCCCAGAATTTCGAAAACCCTACCAAGACCCAGAAAAGAGTGAGGAAAAAGCATTTTCTGGAAATGGTAAAATGCTGCACTATTTCTCTAGACCTTGGCCGGGGGTTGAAATAGAAAGGTCAGGCGAAGCAAAGGAATCCCCGCCATCAGCCAGTCCGCCTTGATCATCAGCACCGCTCAACTGCCAGGTGCCGTACGCTGCCGAAGCCAGCGAAGTTCCGATGCCAGTCCCGCCGCCAAAGTCACCGACTTCAGGAAATGCCCAAGCCCCAGCTCCGGCCAACCCAAGACTCATCTCTTCGAAACCAGGTATTGTTGACCCGTACCCGTACGTCCCGCTCAGCCCCAAGAACCCGGCCGGACCCTGCGAGTTCAGCAAGAAGTTGAAGCTCCCAACGGCACCACCCACTGTCGCCACGTTCTCGTTTAGGTTCACATCGTGCGAGACCATCTCGGGTAAAACCGGACTGGGATTGGAGGGTAAGGCCTCACTGTTCACGGCAGATGAAGACGAAGAAGACGAGCAAGATGAAGTACTAGTATTAGAGCGAGAGCGCTTGGCTATACTCTTGCGGGTGCCACCGCCGACGGGGACGTTGCGGAGGGTCCCGCCCTGGGTCCAGTAGCGGCGGCAGGACTTACAGAAATGGCGGGGCTGTGAAAGGTTGTAGTTGTTGTAGTAGCAGAACTTGGTGGAGGTGGAACCGCAACGAGGACAAGGGAGGGGCTGGGTCTGTGGCGGTGGAGGATAACCGAAGCTCTGCTGGAGCCTCGCCGCCGGTTTGTCATCGGCGGTCTCGGATGGCATTTTGTAGGGCGTGCAGCTGGTATATGTTTTGGGCTTTGTTTTTTCTTGGTTCCGGTGAAGAAATGTGGAACAAGAAGACAAAACTAGGTGGAGATGGGAAGATTCAAGATTGTTAAAGAACAAACAAACAAGCGTCGATGTCTTGGAAGTAGTGAGTGTGATTTTATACCCACGGGCCACAGACAGAGAGAGAGAGAGTGAGAGAGACTGTATAAACAGTTGAAACGGGAAGGGGTTAGTACTTGAGAAAGGGTAAGAGCTGCTGAGTCGATGTCTTGGAAGTAGTGAGTGGGATTTTATACCCACGGGCCACAGAGAGAGAGAGAGAGAGAGACCGTATTAACAGGTGAAACGGGAAGGGGTTAGGACTTGAGAAAGGGTAAGAGCTACTGAGTACCTTCAAAGGGCGGGGAATTTTGGATAGCTGGTTGCAATCGGTGTTTGTAGACTCGTAGTACCGTACTCCGTAAAGTGTTATACGGCTCGACGCGTGGCTCAACTAATAGATCTAATATTTAACCTTAGATTATTATAAATTTGTTTTTATAAAATTTTTTTATATATATAATACTTCTCTTTTATTTATATTTAGTTTGGATTATTTTGAGATTGATTAATAATATAAACTTTTTTATATAAGATTCTAAAACTTTCAATTTTTGTTTCTACTTTTTCTTAAAAATGAAATGGCCAAAATGATCTTGATTTTTGTTTGGAAAATTTTACATATCACACTCGTATCTCACAATATCTATCCGACTATGATGAGTAGATATTGTACATTAACCCTTGAATTTTCCTTTTATTTAGAAGCCATGCCAAACAACTTAAATAATTTATTAATTAAAAATTGAAAGTTGAACAAAACTAACTGCAATTTTTTTTTTAAAAAAAATAAAAACAAAGTAGGGTGTGACAAACTGATTTTCCACCCCTTAGCAAATATTTATGTTCCTAACGTTTGTTGATGTTCATGCATGGTTTCTAGTATACTATGTAATACGTCATCAATATTTTATCATTTTAGAATTATTTTATAATTTAACAATTATTTGAGGAAGAATTGACGAAAGTCTCAAACTTTATTCTTACCCTTTAATTTAAGTAGAAAAATAATTCATACAGTTTTAGAGTATGTAAAATTCGCACATTGATAAAGCATGTTTTTAGAAGTCTACTCTTAGATAAAATTTTTAGATATTTTCTGTATATTGATAGTAGAAAGGATACTCCTTAAATATTATATATTTTATTATCTATAATATACTTGATTAGAAAAAAAAAACAAGGTTCGCACATTTTATTTTTAAAAAAATAGATAAATTTAAGATTCATATAAAAAAAATTATTTTTTAATAATAAATTTCACTATTTTTTAAAATAAATACACAAAATTTATATACCTACTACTTACGATTATAGCTAATATTACTAAAGAAGAGTAGAAAAGTATTTTTATTAATATTATTATTATTTTAATCTCACATGATTTGTTTAACGAAAAATCTTATTTACCCTTCTTTATATCATTTTATTTTTATTTTTATTTTTAAAAAAATCATTTAATAAAAAAAATCCTATTTTTTATTTGAATGAGATCAGAGATTCACCCTAGAAATAAAAGTAAAGGAACAGAGAGTACTCGAGGGATAGAAGAACAGTCGGGTGAAAATGTACAGAAGAGGACCCACAGCATCATCAATGTTAGGCTGGTCTCTCTCTCTCTTTCTCTTTTTCTCCGGCTGCTTGCCTGTGCCGGATTTCTCGGCTGCCTTAAAATCTCTCAGCTCCTTTGATTGAGCATCTCTGTTCCCATGTTCTTCTTCGTCAATGGTTTTCTGTTTCTTTTTTTGTTTCTTAAATTTCATACACTACTCACTCTCGATCGTAAGCAAATTTCCCCGACAGAGCATCTGACCTAGATCTGAGCTGCAGACATAAATGTCAGTACTCACGGAATTGATGAGACCCTTTGGTTCTGCAACTTTGACCAGGTTGAATTGGCCCCCGACCAGCACCAGACCATGCTTGCCTCCCTCCCATCCAGAAAACTTCAGCCACCGGTAACTGATTATAATTCCTCATAATTCTCTACCATATATACTTTCTATGACTCCTATTGATTATCAGATATTCTAGTTTGAATTGTATAGAAGTACATTTATATTATTTATTATTTATTTAATATTATACAAAATATTTACATCGACACGAATAAATATTCTAAATTTGTTTTCATTTGATATACTGTTGCGTTTGAGCAGAAGGTATTATCAGATATTCTATAAATAGTAATAAAATAATAATAATAATAATAAAATATTAAATAATATTAAAAAATATACAATAAATAATATTAAAATAATAACTAATTGTGAGATATTCTGAATATTTTGAAAATATCTCAGAAATTCTCAGTACCTAAACTAGGTTGCACTACTTGAGTCTCTTAAATTCTTGTTCCCGAATTTAAACGAAGATTTTAGTCCAAAATATATGATAAGGGGTTCTGTTATATATCAGTTACTATTCACTTTCACACCTCATACCTGACAGCTTTTTTTCTTTTTTCATAAGATGTGGGGTGTGTGATATTGAATAGTAATTGATGAGAAGAATTATTCTATAATAAGACTCGTGTTGCAAGATTCATAAATTATATCTATTTTCTTAAAGAATAATGCTAGATACAATCTTAAGATGTGTAAGCATCGTTCACTCTTTTTTAAAAAAATAGAGTCCATCATTAAAAAATAATTTTTTTCATAAAAATCTTATATTTATTTATTTTTTTTTAAAGTAATGCGTCAAACTTGCTCATTCTAAAATTACAAAATGTCAATTTCTTTTTTTACATTATAAAACATATTTGAATTAAAAAAAAAAATTGTACAAAATCTCAATCCCACAAGCATCCAAATAAGTTTGCTACGACGAGTCCCATCTGCGCTCTATGCTAACGTGGATTCATTGAATAAATTGCGGTCGCAGAAGCTTCGACCAAAAAGTGTTTGGACACACAATTATGGTTGTACCCAACACTCAAGTGGTTTGGATGTTGATGTTCCATTGTATGATTGTGTTGAGAGACATGTGGACAAAAATAATAATAATGATGATGAATTATACCTTATTGCAAACGAAAATTAAATATTGTACTAGTCATGGACTCACCTCCCCGTCATCATTTTTATTTTCTTCCATCATATTAAAAGACAAATAATTCCGCATATTTAATATGTATTACAAAGATGCATCATATTTAAACGGAACAATCATATTTTAGAGAAATTCTATTTAAGTTTTTTAATTAAAAAAATAAATATAACTAAGACAATTTTTTCATTTGTTTTGCTTGGCAATAGAGTGAGGATTCAAATTTAAATATCGTGTAAGAAAAATCTAGCCGAATATGTAGACAATTAGGAAAATTAAGCTCCTATTATTATCTGAGAGCTTTGAATCTGTATGTTGTGTTGGTGCATGCTGATATTAAAAGGTAATGAGAAAAGAAAAAATGGATGTTGGTGGTTAACTTCATCTATTGCCTACTCAGCCCTCCTCATCTTTGGATCAGAAAGATATTATTTTATGCTCTGAGCTGTCACGTTATGGGAACTTTGGATTGTGTGGTGAAGCGTGAGAATCTAAATAGAAGGGTATTTGGGTAATTTCAATTGGCATCAGAGCGTGATTCACTCATACGAGTATGATCTGTGTCCATGTAGATCATGTCGTCGTCATTATATGTCCCGTCATATTTCGATGGGAAAAATTATGCTTATTGAAAAGTTCGTATGATGGCTTTCCTCAAGTCTTTGTATGAACTTGTGTGGTATGCAATTGAACGAATATGGACTAAGCCCAAGACATCTCTTGATGCTTGGACTAGAGATGAGATCACCAATTGCAATTGGAATAGAAAAGGACTTAATGTTATTTTTATGGTTGTATCTCCCGATGAATTTAAAAGAATCTCAATGTGTGAGATTGCCAAAGAAGCTTGACATATTTTGGACGTTACACATGAAGGTACAAAAATTGTAAAAAATTTGAAATTGCAAATGCTAACCTTTAAATTTGAGGAGATTAAAATACTAGAAGATGAGAGCTTTAACGATTTTTATGCTAGACTTAATGATATTGTAAATTTCATGTTTAGTCTCGGCGAGAAGATGGAGAATTCATGGGTCGTGAGAAAGATCTTAAGGTCCTTACTTGAAAGATTTCGCCCAAAGGTTACAACCATTGAGAAAAGCAATGATTTGGATGCTATTAAGGTTGAAGAACTAGTTGTCTCCTTGCAAACATATGAGTCATCACTTCCTCAAACAAGAAAATATAAGTCAATTGCTTTAAAAATGGTAAAAGAGGATCAATATTACTTTTCTGATAAAGAAAATTTGAACGATGGGGAAATAGATCTCATTACAAGGAAATTTTGAAAATTCATGTTTAACAAAAAAGTTAGTGGATAGCAAAAATAAGGTAAGAAACTTCTTGCAAAGAAAAAATATTCTGAAAAATGGAATAAAGGAAAATCTGAAAAAATCGATAAAGTAAAATGCCATGAATGCTTAAGATATTGTCATATAAGAATTGAATGTCCAAACTTTAAGAAAAATAAAGGAAAAGCACTGAAAATTATTTTGTTGCTTTTTCTATTTTTGTTAATGATTTTTCTAATATTCTGCAAACAAAATCTGAAACTGAATTTAATGATAATGACTCGGATATAGCTATTGTTGATGCTGACCATGAGCTAAGTATACACGAAGCATATAATGATTTATGTGAAGAAGTGGTCAAGCTGAAAAAACTCAACAAGAAGTTGTACAATAAACTCACAGCTGTGGAGAATGAAAAGAATACCTTGCTAAATGGCTGAAAATTTCTGATGTTGAAGTATCAAGGTTAAATGATCAAAATGCTACTCTAGAAAGAGAATTAAAAAATTTTCAAGAGTGCAAACAAAAAACTACAATACAGAAATTAGAAGAAATGATAAGCTTTCAGAAGTCGAGTTGTGATAGAACTGGCTTAGGATACACAACTTCTAAAGGCAAAGAACATTAAGCCTTATCATCCGCTGCCACTACTTCTAAATGTATTGTTTTTGTCAAATGAAGTTAAGGTATAAATGCTCAAAATCATGTTGTATCCAAGTCAGTTTATTCAAAAAATCTGCATGAAAAAGCAACCACAAAAAGGCTGCAGAAAGGTAAGTATGTAGATAAGTTTATTCCTACTTGTCATCATTGTAGTTTTGCTGGCCATATAAGTCCATATTACTTTAACTTGAACAAAGTGAAGAAAAATAGAGGTGAAAGAAAGTAAAAAAAAAAAAAAGACTCTAGAAAATCAAGTTGATGAGATGAGGTAACAAATCACCTTCATAAGTATCAAGCTTGGTGAACTAGCAGAATTTTGTCTGCACAACAAAGAAAATATCATACAAAGTGGTGTTGAAGAAAATAATAGTTCAAAATTTAAACCAAAGTGGGTGGTCAAAGAAGATGTCGTGTCACATTAATAGGACCACTTGCATGTTCTTGCATTCATTGCATATCATTAGCCTAGGACATACATTTTTGTTTAGTTTAGTTTTATGTTTATGTTTTTCAGTTTAAAATATATTATTTTTTCTAGTTTGTTTCTAATTTTTAAAGGAAAGTGCATTCTTGATATGTCAAGATTTGAGCACTTGTGTTCTCACATAGTAAACTCTAGAACTTATGCATCTCTCTATTTTGTGCAGTCCAATTTGTGTATACTAACCCTATGAGTCACTTAACAAAGTTCATTTACAAGCACTGTGAGGAACTTATATGTTTATTATAATTAAGTTTCATATTTATTATTGAGATGCTCATCATAGAATGAGTTCATGCCTTGAATTGACTAATACTAGTTGAACGTAGTATAATAATAAAGGGATCTCCCCTTGCCAAACACAAATGGTTGATCCATATAGAAAAAGTCGGTGTTGAATCATTGCGGGAAAATATAAACACCCTACACGGATCTATTCCTTAAGTCCTTATAGAAGAATCGCTACTCAAATCATTGTGAAAAAAGATGAACAACAAAAATAGACATAAAAAAGGGGTTGTGCGTACTAGTGTTTGGAGAAGATACTCATGTATTTAGGACCTAGCATAAAGTTTGACTTTTGAGGTGAGTGACAATCTCTTGGAAGCATCTATAAGAAGAAAAAACTCATGAATGATATTATCAAAAATATATTAAAGAGAAAAAGAAATAAATAGTTACTTTTCTATATAAGTTTGCTTACTTATACACTCATATGAACTTTGACATTGATGATCTTATGAGGTGTGAACATTCATTGTGATTGGTGCAAATAAGAGTGTATTTTATTGTATTTTTTGTGAGTGACATTATGTTTGAACTGAGGTGCATCTAGTCATGTTATTTTCCTCAAGTTCTTTATATATATAAGAAAAAGATTAATTTATTTTTATTTTTATTTATTATTTATTTTATATAAAATAAATAAAGTGATGAAAATATAAAATATATGCAATATTTTTCATTTTTGAAGTTGGGTGAGTGTTGGATATTTGTGATTCTGAATTAGAAGTCTGGGAGTTGGTTTCTGGTTTATTGGCATAAGTCTTAGTGGGACTCTAAGGCACAAAGCGCGTGCACGGTCGCTAGTCACTTAAGTGACTCAAGACAATTTCTCTGCCAATCTCATTTGATTATTTCGTGATTTCGACTAAGTCCAGATAATCTTCATCTACGATTCAGTATCACGGTAAACGCACTTTAATCAAATCCCTCTCTTTCTCAAATTCTAGGGTTCAGCGCATATCTATGGAGATTAGGTTGTTGATAGTTGATACGTGAAGTTGAGGCTTGGATCGTTGTTGGGTTGCTTATGCATTTATACATAAGATTACATGAATATAATTTATTGATGTATAAATGCTTGATTTTTGTGGGTTAAGTGCTTATACATCTTGGTTTTAATCAAATGCCTACCAAGTGTTTGCGTTTATACCTCAACTATATCATAATCCATATTTGAGCATATTTGTTGTGGTTTTCTTACTTGTACATCTAGAGCATAAGAGTGATTGGTCCTTGTGGAAACTAAGACACTTCCGAGTGGTTTATCATGTCATTCACATATGACGGCTATCATTGAAAATACAACAAGTGTTGGATATTATCGTTGGAAATATAGTGATTCTTGTCAGTTTAGTGAAAAAAATGGGGAGTGTAGAGAAGAGTTTTGATTTTTTTTAATTATGAAATTTAGGGGGAGTTTGAGTAAACGTGTTGTTTAATGAATTTGCTTGAGGGGGAGTTGAATGATTTTTTTTTGTATGTTTAAGATAGTTTAATATTGTGGAGGAGAACTAATTATAATATCGAGGGGGAGAACTAAATTCTGGTTTGCAAAAATTACTTTAGAAACTTTTACTTGATGGTTGATTTTTTTAAGTTAATTTTTGTTGGACATAATTTTGATGTTGGACTAGAACATACTTAGATTTTAAATCGTGTGAACTTTGATAGTACTAATCTTAGTCACTGTTCTATGTTATTATTTTTTTTCTTCTTGATTATTTGCTTGAAATTTCTACTTGGTTTCTTGGGCTGATGGTTGTGTTTTGATAGGCCTATATTACATTCATTAAAGTTTATTTTGTCACTAATCCGCTAAAGGGAGAGATTGTAAATGCAAGAGATTATCACCAATCTGTCAAAGAGGAAGATTGTAGATGCAAAATTTTGGATAGGATTAAGTAACTAAGTTGATAAGTTTGGATAGAATTAGGTGACTAAAATGATAGAGTTTATCCTATCATTAAGTTTGTAATTTCATATGAATTGTAAATTATTTATTGACTTCATCTATAACAATATTAAGTTTATCTATGAGGTATTAGATGTTGTTTAGATAAGTCATAAGTATGAAAATAAAGTACCAAGGAATCTGCACTTATCCAGAGAAGAGGTTGAACTAAAATCTGTTACTGTAGAGAAAATTTAGCGCAAATGTCAGCATTCTGTTAGGAGACGTATTCGCGACAAATTCTATCCGTCAGTAGAGTCCTACTGAAGCTAAAACTGCTTTCAGATTGTTTATTTAAGGGATCATACTAACCGATCTGTAGAGATTCAGATCTAAATATTTTTTAGAGCACTTTCCAGTGCATATTTTGGTGAGAAAATTTTCCAATGAATTTTCATATTGTTTTTCTCAAAGAATGTGATCGAGTTCCATGTTAGAGAATTGATTAGTCGAGTTTCAGCCACTGGAGTTTCAGGAGAAAATTTAATATTTAAATATCATCAGAGGTTCTGGCTGCTACTGCGGTAGAAACAAACGGATCGTTTGTCTAGTCAAATAAGAGTCAATTGACAAATGTTTTGTAATTAAGAACTTATTTATAATTTGATTTTCAAATAATAAAATTGACTTTTCTAGGTTTAGCTGCCCCGTAGAGTTTTGCCTTTAAAGATTTCTTTATAGTGTTTCCCTTCATAATCAAAATTGTTGTTACACACTTTATTTATTCTATGTATTTGATTATTTATTAAATTATCACATAACGTACGACTAATCAATTTGATTGATTGTGTGGTGAAGCGTGAGATCTAAATACAAGGGTATTTATCTAAATACAAGCGTGAGATCTATTTTTTTTTTCTCTATCATTCAAATATTATATTTTTTTAATATTTTATATACATTTCAAATATTTTCTCTAACTACCAATAATATTCTCATTATCCTCATATATTTTGATTTTATCTCCCCATATATAATCTCATATAATTATATCATGTTCTAAAATTTGTTTTACATGTTGAGAATTAAGTCTGGGATTAAATAAAAGTTTGTGTCAGCTTCAAGAAAAGCAAGATATAGTCAAAAAGTTTTGTTACTCATCATCCCACACCCTGCATACCACACTTTTTACAAAAAATTAATTTATTCTTCTTAAACTAATTAACTTCTTATATTCATCCTCCATACATCACACATTTGGTAAAAGAAAAAATAAAATTAAAAAATTATGTTTAGTGTATGGTGTGAAGATGATTAATAGAATTTTTTATAATCAAATTTCACTGGTTGAGTACGTCATAATAGAAAATATTTTACTTCAATGCTTGAAGCCTTAAGTCTCATTTGGATAGTTATATGAGGTGAGATAATGTGTAAATAGTAGTATAATGATTTGTAAATAATAGTGAGGTGATTTCAGTTAAGATGTTTTATGAGATTTTCAGAAAGAGAAATACTTTAGCCATAAAGGAATTATACAAAAGTAAATCTACTAACTGATGTGGCTTGATATAGTACGTCAGATTGTCAAGTTATTTTTAATATAAAGTAAATCTAACACATCACGTGAAGCCACGTCATTTTATAAGTTTATTTTTATGTGATCTCTTTATATTGTAGCAGTTCTCTTTTTGTTTTGGTATTAGAAAAAATTGATTCTTGTTGTGTTTTGTTTAAAAGTTTGGGAAAAATGGATAATGGTTTAATAAAAAAATTAAAGATTTAAAATTAAAAAGTGTTTGTAACTTTGTGTTTGTGATATTTGAATTTGAGATGAGAGAATCTTGCAATCTTATTAGCTCGGGACAAACTGCTTTTCCTTTCCTGAAAAGTAACAAAATTAATTGGAAGAATGTGCAAAGGCACCAACACAGAGGAACCGTGCGAAGTGGAAGAGGGGCTGAAATAGGATAGAAATGAAATATGGGGAAAGGTCGGCAATGGGGAAAGGTCGGCATGAGTAGAGAGAAATAAATTAAAAATATTTTGAAGTTGTGAACAGTCAAGGATCACTGTCGCAACTTGTCAAATAAAAATCATATACCACATTCATTGGAAGAAACTTTTGAGCAATTTTCTTTATGTTTTAGAGGAAATTGTATTTTACAACATATGCACTAAGATTGATTCACCCCTACACAATCAAATCACAAATTTATAGAAAAAAAAAATTAAAAAATACAAATACAATAATAAATAAAGAAAAAAAGAGAAGGGAGTCGACCGACCAAATTCGGGGACCTCTTGCCAGATTTTGGTGGTTTCCGGCCTCCGCCCGCCACCCGAAGGTGATTATCCCAGCCATCTCTTCAAAATATGCCATGTTCCATGGGGCATCTTGTCATTCGAATGCGTAAAAGCCACTTATACGCCACATCCTCTCCAAATATGCACTTAATTAGAAAACGTTTGGAGGGCATAAAATTTAAAATTATACTTTTCTTTAATTTTTTTTTTTTTATCAAATTCATATTCATTCTATCTTTGACTGTAAATCTCATTGAATAAAAAAGCAGATATCATTGGTAACATGAAATATTAGAATGACTAACATATTGTTTTTCTTCCTTTTCTGAAGGCTTTGAGAACAACTTACAAGCATTACAAACATGAAGTGTCCAATACCTCAGAATCAGTTTTGAGGGGAGTGAAACTAAAGGCAGCTGGAGCTCCTAGCTAGGCTATTAATTTCTCAGCTTTAACATTGCTTGCATCGGATGGAGTTTGCGAGTAGTGAGCCCAAGAGTATCCACATTGTCCTCCTCCCCATCTTTCAGCCTCCACTCAAACTCCTGTACTAACCGACCGATTGATGTGCATGCTATTAGGTTTGCCTG
The DNA here is from genome assembly GCA_003123825.1 of Juglans hindsii. Classification (NCBI taxonomy): domain Eukaryota; kingdom Viridiplantae; phylum Streptophyta; class Magnoliopsida; order Fagales; family Juglandaceae; genus Juglans; species Juglans hindsii. The sequence continues at coordinate 785,993 of QEOW01002958.1, read as the reverse complement.
AAGAGAACCCGCGCATACTCTCTTTCCTCCTCCGAATGCCATCGTCTTGTACATATCCGTTGGATCATATTTCTCATCGAGAAACCTCTCTGGCTTCCACTCTTCCGGATTTTCCCATTGTTTCTTGTCCATGTTACATCCGTAAATGTTTATTGCAATCTGTCCAACAGTTCCAAGTAAAATTTCATTGGCAATGGTAATATTAGAGACAAAATCTAATGAGAAATGATGGGTAAATAAGAAAACAACCAACCTCACTTCCAGCCGGAATAAAGTACCCTCCTAATTGGGTGTCTTCGTGTGCATATCGCAAGGGCACTATTGGAACTGGGCTGTGCTTCCTCAAAGTTTCATGGAAAACAGCACTCAGGTATGGAAGCTGAGACAAATGTTCCTCAGCAAACTTTCCAGATCCACAAACATTTTGGATCTGTTGGTAAAGACGATCCTGTTACATCAAGAAGGAATCAGCATTATATAGTTCTAAAACTAATGGCAAATGGATGCACATATCTGTGATAAAATGTAACCTGATGAATTGGACTTTTAGCAAGTTCATACAAGGACCACTCGGTAGTAACCAAAGTAGTATCTGATGTCTCGATGATTGCCTCCCAAACCAACATGGCAATTTGTTCATTGGTAAGTGTTTTTGCCTCAGATAACAAGTAGCTGACATAACAATCTACTTCCTGCATCAAATCCTTGGGAAGGTTACAATAATGACAATGTCTTCAAAGTAATTTTGAAGCTAGGCACTAAACCATTACCTCTCCAGAAGCAAAGCGCTCCGTCTGCTCCTTGATTAGGGCCTTCATCACTACTTTCCTGCGAAAAGCAACTCGCTTAATTTTCTTCTCGAAGCTCTCATTTGGAATCCATTTCAGGTATGGGAAGAAATCTCTCCAATCCACCTCAATTGCACCCTCCATTAATTCGGTTACTAGAATCTTAAATATCTCCTCTCTTGACAAAGTGCTCCCAAGCTCCTCTACATAAATGGATTGCACGTCATGTCCTAAAGCCTGCAAGTTCCATTGTGTTTTTTCACTTAACTAATTAAGTTGGAAATATATTTAACCAAAGAAAAAGGAAAAGAAACTCACTTCTTTCAATGCTAGTCCGAAAAGTTCAGACTCAAAAACTTTCCTGAAATTCACAGCTTCGAGGGGAGACTTCCTTATAAGAGCATGAAATTTGCTTGAGACATTTTCTATAATGGTAACTCTGTGGCGTTGATGCCGCTTCTGAATGTCAAAGTGAGATGATAATCAAACAAGTTTGGTAACATATCTGTACCCTTGAACTACCATTGTTTTTTTAATTTGTACCCGCATGCTAACCAAAATGGACAATTTGCAATCTAAACTACCAATTTTTGGAAATTTGCACCTAATCAAGATCTAACCATAGATCGATGAAAAATAGTCAAGTGACGCAATTTTAATAGTCAGATCTTGTATTGAGATGCAATATCAGAGATTCAAGCTCACAGATGATTGTAATCCAGGGGTGCAAAATCAAATCTACTCTGGATAAGATGCATGCAAAAAATATGAGAGGATTGAATTGATAAAGTATCCAACCTGAGCATTTGGTCCCAGAACATTTGTAAGTATATGTCGCTTTACCATCTTGTGAAACTCATTGTAGTCACTCGTTGCTACCATACATTTATCCGACGTGAGAATCGTTAGGGCTTTCGTTAAATTTCTTGTTGAGATGGATGAATGTCTGGTCACCATAGCCTGAAAGATTCAAAAACTGGTTTATCCCATGGAAGACACAAAATATGCTCTGTTTTTCAATTATTAAGGAACAGAAAGTTCAGCATACATAACATTGTGATAAACATAAGCTACGAAATGCTAACCTCGGGATTCTTATGACAGCATTCATTCACTACATACGAGGATTCTAGACACCCACGTTATCATAAGGGAACTTGTTTGCCACGACATGTATACTCAATGTTCTAAAATGAGGGAACAAAATAACCCCTTTATGGACTTGAATTCCACATTTCTGAACCAGAGGTCACTTGGAAGCTCAAAATCTACAGATTAAACGACACCACCTCCTTTTGGGTGTCTACTTTTGGGAGTTCCAATTACTCCTAACAAGTGTAAAGCAAAGGCTAATCTGTTGACTATCCAGCATGGCTCTGGCACCATTTTAAGTAATGATTACTTAAGTTCAACTTAAGAACTGCAGTAGAGTGATATAATCAGTTCAGAGAAAGAAGTTGGAATTGGAAAAAGGAAGCTTAGTTACCTCTTTGGCAACATCTGTTGAATTGAGAACAACAACAGTAGAAGCACCAGTTTTGATGGAATAGATTGGACCATATATCTCAGCCCACCTTGCAAATGTCTTGTGGGGTTTCTTCTCCTTCAGCTGCAGCAAGTTTCCAATAATCGGAAGCCCTGGAACAACTACATCTCCCAATAAACAATGCCCCCCCCAAAAAGAACCCATCAATCAATCCCCAAAGGAAGAGCAGAAATCAGTAATCAGAACACAACCCATATCAGTTCAGATCACATATCTGTAAATACAACCGACAGATACCAAATTTTTAAAAAGAAAACCCAATAACAAACAAAAGTAGAAAAGAAAGGAATCGAGAAACATGGAGTACCGGGTGCCGGAGGGAGTGTGGAACTTCCCATCTTTTGGGTGGAGAAAAATCCTCGGATGACCAGAAAGAAAAGCAAAAGAGAGAGACTACCAAGAGCAACAGATGTGGAAAGGGGCGCAGCAGCTTGGATATCTTTAAGGATATGAGTTAGGCTGCTTAGGCTGGCCATGGACATTAGAGTTGAGTAGAGAGACTCAGTTGGGCAGTGGGATAAATAAAAGAAGCTGGCTGTGGGTAGATAAATACTGATAAAATAAGCGATGCCATGATTGTGACCGAAGATGACGTGAGATTTGATCGTTCAGTCCTAACTCTTGAAGTTGCGGTTTTTGGTTCCGGATTATGACTGTTTTTGACATTATCTTTTTTAATTTTTCTTTCAACTTTTTTACACAAACGTATTTTGAGTTGCCCATTCGGAAATGGGTCGAGTATGATTTGGGTATAGTAATAAAAATTATAAGTTGAAATTTATGAATAATAATAATAATAAATAGTAGTGAGATCATATAACTAATTGGTGGGATATCTTCAATTTCACATAAATTCAAAAAATAACAAAAATAAATATGTTTTTTTATAAAAAAAAAATATTTACAAAAACGTTATACTTTATAAAAAAGTATTTTTTTTTTCCAAACTCTCTCTTCTTTTTTTTTTTTTTTATGAATCATCACTTGTTTTAATAATTACAAACAAAAAATACATTTATAATTTTTTCTCAAACTTTTTTTTACAGCAACATGCTCTAGTCTTTCTATAAACATAATAATACTAATGTTAATCAAATTGTGAGGTCATAAAGAAAGGAAAAAAGAAAAAAAAAAGTTAAAATCTGAAGACTGGGAAAGTTGATACCATAAAAAGAAAGTCTAGAGATTTGTGTACATTTATGGAGAAATCTCCATAAAAATCTTAAAAGGAAACTAAATAATCAGAAATATATCCCAGCTAATTAAATACCATTTAATTTTCATGACATGCAGTTCAGTCTTTTCATAGTTACCATATTGAATGGATAATCCCAGATAACAAATCAGTTACTACATATCAGATCATAAATTTTCATGATAATGTTTGGGTATAAATTTTAATTTTTAATCAACCCAATAACTAGGGCTCCACAAAATAAAATCCCTTAATGCAACTATAATGGCAATAGTTATCCAATTAGTTAATTGCTTCCTTTATAATAAAAGAGAGATGATCAAAGCAAGTAAATTGAATTATATGGATCAAGGGTTTACTAATTTGTAAAGAGCCCTTATTTTCTTGGCATGAAAATCAGGCATTTTGTGTTTTGTTTGAGAGTTTAAAATATTATATTTTAATATTATTATTATTTTGAGATTTAAAAAATGTGAATTAAAATTTGAAAAAATTGAATTGTTTATTATATTTTGTATAGAAATTTAAAAAATATATAATGATGAGATAAGATGAGAATTTTGTGTCTCATTTCACCTCTCAAACCTGCCCGAAAAATACATTTTCATCTTGGATGGAAATTGGAGCATTCTCTATTTTTTTTTATCCAATTGCAAAATGGAAAAAAAAAATCCTTAAACTTTGTGGTGCCTTAATTATTAGGTTGGTAGCATAATTATTCATATTTAACTATAATATTTAGAGAATTACTATAAAAACAAACTCACAAACTAACGTGATTTTATATAATACGTTTGATTTATTTTATAATAAAAATAATTTTATAATTTTACGAATTACATCAAGTGAATCAAGTCAAGTGGATTTGTGGTTTTTTATTATTAAAGTATTTTTGTTACATTTATATTATTATCTTATATGATATCAAGTAATAAATAAATTATTTAGATTTCTTTAATTATTGGATATTTTATATCAAAAGAAGTTAAGAAAATAGAGATTAGATGAGGCACCGAATATGCCATGGCCTTTGGGAAGTTTGGCGGTCGTGTCGCAAGTGTTTTGGCCTCTGATTCCGTGTTTGGCGTTTTGCTCTGATGCCTTTGGTTCTCCGAGAATGGAGTCGGCAGGCTAACCGACAAAAGGACTAACGGATAATGTTGCATGCAGGCACGTATTTTTTTTACCAACTTCAATGAATACCCTTAAATAATGAATGCATGGCTTTAAGCTTAGGTCCCGTTCAATTGTTAAATTTATTTTAATTTAATTCAATACAATCTAATTTTAAATTAAATTTAATATCTAAATAAATAATTTTTAAAATATTAAATTTATCTCAACTTAAAAATTTTTTACACAGAAGATTTATTACTTTTTTCAATTTAATAGCACTTCTTTACACATGAAACTCACAATCTTTTTCAACTTTCTATAAATATATTTAAATTCATCTTAAATAAATCTTATAAAATTTATTCTATCATCTCAACTCACGATTATTTATAAAAAATTTTATTTAACTCAATTCTCCTCAACCTCCGAACATAATCCTCAAATTGAAGGAATAAAACGTGTACGTTGATCTCTCTAGGGCGCAACTTTTTCCATGGCCCATAAGTTTGTGAAACAATCGAGGTGCCAACCAAAAAATTAAAAAAAAAAAAATATATATATATATATATATATATATATTTGTTATTTAGAAAGACAACCTTATATTTTTTACAAAATCTTCGCATAATTATATGGGAAAATCATTTTAATTTATAAATTTATTTTTATAAAATTTTTATATTGATTCTAATCCTTAAAATTAGAACTTTTTATAATGATGATTGACCTATCTTCATTTGTCGAGAAAGTAGTACTAATAGTGCCGACGGGGACGGTAACTCGTCCTTTGCATGGAATTTAAGGAATCTTTTGAAGCAAGAAGATATTGTAACAAGAGGGATATATGTAGATGGAGGGAGCTGGATGAGCTATGGCTAAAAGACATGGGGTTTGGAAAGACTCAGGCAGATGGTTATCTTAACCCCTCTAATCACCTAGCAAGAGTTTTACACGTAAGGCAATGTATGTAATAGAGTATTATAAAGAAATGTTGTCACTCTCAATTATACTGAATGATGTATTAATATATTTAAGTGGATGGCATGTGACGCAATTTAAAATGTAAGTGTGATTAGAAATGATAACATACAGAATAAAGAATAATGACATTATTCTAAAGTATATTTAGGAACAAGATGCTATATGATGGGATGCGCACAAAAGTTATGTGGTTCGACGAGTTTTATGTCGAAGAAAAACTATATTTTGTAAATAAAAATTTATCGTATTGGTAATATGATGGCATGTCTTATATACCAACTTGTAAATAGAAAGATTATGGCCTCGTTTGAATTCAAAATTCACATCAACTCATTCTCATCTCATCGTTACGACTTTCTCAAATTCTCATACAGAATATAATAAATAATTCAACTTTTTCAAATCTCAAAACAACTTTCTCAAATTTCCACATAAAATATGATAAATAATTTAATTTTTATTCTATTATTCACAAACCATCTCAACTTATCTCTAATCTAAACCACTCATATATCTTAAAGGGCCCCTCAACTTCTTGCACGAATTTGAGAGGTCCAAGTGAAGAGAGACACACACGTGAAGTACTGGATCATATATCAATTATTGCTATATATTCGTGTAAATATTTTATATAGTATTTAATGAGTAATATTAAAAATAATTTTTTTTCATATGAATCTCATATTTATTTGCTTTTATCAAAGGGAGTACATACTCTCCAAAATTGCAACTATAATTTCTTTTAAGGAAATATTACCGACAAAAGATCCTAATTTGTTTGTCCGAGATTATGGCTTATAATTAGCATGAGCCCAATATTGCCTTTTAGCTGTTAAAAATCGAGAGAAATGATTTGTATAAACTCCAATTAAATAAATTTCATACAAATCTTTGTAAAAAAGTAGACCTTACTTAAAAGGTGTAAAAAAAAATTATTCTTTATTAATAGAATCCACTTTTTTTACAAAGGATTTGACTAGAAATGCTCAACTCATTTAGAACGTGACTAGAAATGTGAATGCATGGTAGCTCATTAGTTAGTTAGGCATGCTCAATTTGTAGATAAAGTGTGGGTGATCTGGATATAGCTAGTACTTTTTCCGATATATATGTTATTTTTAACTCCATGATCTTGTTCATGTCTAGGCAAAGACTTACTAATATAAATGCATTAGATTTAAAAGTAATTAACTACATCAACGTGACAAACGATTACTGTTAAATAATCCTGAAAAAAATCCTTTGATATTAATCGAAAATCTGAATCATTATGAACAGAGATTGCGCGCATTCCTGTCAGTACGAAGCCAAAGACAAAAGTGTTCATTACTTTCAAACTAGGGTATTAAAAAAGGTCTAGATCGCAGAGAGATATGGACATAGCTCTTTTACCTTTTAAAAAGTAAAGTTTTTGCATTTGACCAAGCTCATGCAACAACACCGCACATCGACCAGAACTTCACATTTAAAAGACAGGTGGGTCAAAACTATGGAAAGGAATTTGATATTTCATTCTAATAAGTGATAAGAGTAACTGATGTATAGGATCATATTTTGTCTACGAATGAAAAGTTCTTGAAAACCCTAGCACACCTCTCACTTTCTGCCTTTTCTCTCAAGAGCAGCCCCCTCAAAAAATCCAAACCAGAGGAGGGGGTTGGACCTTCGGCTCATCCCTCTCTTTTCCCTCCCTATCTCTCCATCTTCTATCTAGTTTTTTTTTTATATTTTTTAGTTTTGTATGTTTTTCTTTTAAATTAGGGTAAAATGTCGATCTGTTATTCTCTGGAGCCCGGCAATCACCACACGCCCCACCGCAAGGTTCCTAAGGCGTCAATCCTTTAAACAGGCAAAAAATCTCATCAAACGAAGAGGCACTTGAGCCACACGCATGGTCCAAAGTGTGCGCTTGACATCCATGCGCTACTGCAAGGGGAGCACTACCGTCGCCACACACAACTTTTCTAGGACGAGGGCCATATGTTTCTTTATACTCCATTGTCCGATGTACTTCCAGGGTGGCGGGTGTCCTTCACGCGCCACTATAATCCCTATGTTTGCTTTTTAAATTTCTTCTAAGGTTAAAAATGCGAATCTACAGCTTTACAATCTGTATTTCATTATTTTTCCATTTATCATTTACGTTTTTTTTTTATTTCCTTTATTTTAGGTTAATAATAAAAAAGAAATAGTCTCTTAAACATTTTGTTCATAGAGTAAAAGTCTTCTCCTTCTCTTGAGGGTGGGGTTTTGAAATCTCTGCTTTAGACAGAGTATGTGCTGGGTTTGCTCCTTTGGAGTCCCACATCGGTGGGAGAGAATTGAGGAGCAGGCCTCAAGGCCTATAAATAGGGTGCTTGATGTCTTAGTTAATTACACCAAGTCATAAGCTTAATTAGTAACTTGTGACTCTAAGAAAAGTCCTCTATTAGTCTTTTCTTGTTAAAAGGAAAAAGGTGAGAGTTAAAGTTTTACTAGTGGGAAAGCTTTGTATGTGTCATTTGGGGTGAGGAGGAAAATTGTGTGATTGTAATAATTTTTCACATAGTATATTTTCTTCTCTGGGTCTGGTGGTTTTTCTCCTGTTTTTGGGAGTTTCTACGTAAATTCTTGTGTTGTTATTATTTCTTTGTTTTTCTTCATATTTCACCAAAAAGTGGATCCTGTGGGTGAATTTGGGAGGTCCAAATTCCTAACAAGTGGTATCAGAGACACTAGGTTCTTTTTTGGTGGGTGGAGCTTTGGTGTGGTAGTGTGGATACGTACAGTCTAAGGAGGTTCTGTTTAGGAGATTGGTATTTAAGTGGTCCAGTGTGACCCTCCAATCTTTCTTGGGAACCTTGAAGTTCTCTGTCTAGGAAAGAATAATCTTTCCTGGGAACTTACTTAGTGAGTACCATTCATTTCTACGGTAAAAATTCATCGAAGCAATGTCAGGAAGTAAGGCTTCAAATTCTATTAGATATGAGGTGGAGAAATTTGATAGGAGAATCAATTTTGGCTTGTGGCAAGTTCAAGTCAAGGATGTTTTGATTCAATCAGGATTACACAAGGCGTTGAATGGCAGACCAATCCCTGAAGTCAGCAGTGATACTAGCGTGACTGATGAAACAAAGAGCAGATATGTAATGAGCGATGAAGATTGGGAGGATCTGGAGTTGAGAGCAGCAAGTGCGATACGTCTGTGCCTGGCCAAGAATGTTCTTGCAAATGTGCATGGAATATCTACGGCAAAGGAACTCTGGGAAAAGCTCGAAGAGTTGTATCAGACGAAGGGTGTATCAAATCGGGTGTACCTGAAGGAGCAGTTTCATACACTGCATATGAGTGAAGGTACAACTATTTCAGATCATTTAAGTGTTCTCAATGGCATTGTCTCTGAACTAGAATCTATTGGAGTTAAAATTAATGATGAGGATCAAGCCTTGAGACTCATCTGGTCTCTTCCACCTTCTTATGAGCATATGAAGCCTATTTTGATACATGAGAATGAGAAAATAATTTTTTCAGAGGTTACCAGTAAACTCTTTTCTGAAGAGAGAAGACTAGGTGGTGGAAGAAATGGTCCACCTGGAAACTTAGCATTAGTAGTAGCTGGTAATGGGAAGAAGAAAAACTCCATGAAGATGAAAGTAGTCTGCTGGGGGTGTGGACAATCTGGGCACGTCAAGAAAAATTGTCCAAGAGCAGGAGCAGGTTCAACAAGTGGCTCCAAGTCAGTAAATGGAGATACTGGTAATGAAACTAACGTTGTGTCTCTCTCCATGGAAGACGATGTCTATTAAAGGGACATGTACATCCTCATGGCATGCTGCTAATTCCCAAAGTTGTCATGATAGAGGATGTGTTAATGTTAGTGGGTCCACAAGTTTGCACACAGGCATTGGTTTGGCATTAATGCAGGGTGTGTGGTAGAAATTTATGTCGATGGCTGATGAACTTCCAGGAAAGCCAAACGTGGAAGCTGCACCATAATTTTTCAGCAATGTTATTTTCGACATAGGCCGAAATTGAAATGCTTGGAATTGATTTATTCTAAGTGGGTATGCTTTTATGGTGGAGCATGATAGCGGAAGCTATGAAGATCTTCATTGCGGTGGAGCGTGGCTGTGGGACCAGCCAAAGTCGCAAGGTGGAGATTGCTGGGTTTGCTCCTTTGGAGTCCCACATCGGTGGGAGAGAATTGAGGAGCAGGCCTCAAGGCCTATAAATAGNTCCAAGAGCAGGAGCAGGTTCGGCAAGTGGCTCCAAGTCAGTAAATGGAGATACTGGTAATGAAACTAACGTTGTGTCTCTCTCCATGGAAGACGATGTCTGTTATAGGGACATGTACATCCTCATGGCATGCCGCTAATTCTCAAAGTTGCCATGATAGAGGATGTGTTAATGTTAGTGGGTCCACAAGTTTGCACACATGCATTGGTTTGACATTAATGCAGGGTGTGGTAGAAATTTATGTCGATGACTGATGAACTTCCAGGAAAGTNCAAAGTCGCAAGGTGGAGATTGCTGGGTTTGCTCCTTTGGAGTCCCACATCGGTGGGAGAGAATTGAGGAGCAGGCCTCAAGGCCTATAAATAGGATGCTTTACGTCTTAGTTAATTACACCAAGTCATAAGCTTAATTAGTAACTTGTGACTCTAAGAAAAGTTATCTATTAGCCTTTTCTTGTTAAAAGGAAAGAGGTGAGAGTTAAAGTTTTACTAGTGGGAAAGTTTTGTATGTGTCATTTGGGGTGAGGAGGAAAATTTTGTGATTGTAATAATTTTTCACATAGTGTATTTTCTTTTCTGGGTCTGATTGTTTTTCTCCTGTTTTTGGGAGTTTCTACGTAAGTTCTTGTATTATTATTACTTCTCTGTTTTTCTTCATATTTCACCAAAAAGTGGATCCTGGAAGTGAATTTGGGAGGTCCAAATTCCTAACAGTATGGTCTCTCAGACTGTTTGTTTGTAAAGAGTTCTATAAGTTAAGACCATACCAGTCACAAAAGAATTTGTGTATTTGTGAAGCCCCAACCGTGATTAGTTGGTTTGTAATCTAAATTTTTTCTATATATACCAGTCACAATTATAACTTCGCTTTCATGAATGAATGCAGTCTATTTTTCATTAAAAAAAAGAATGAAAAGTTATTGCTCTTTATAATGTTCTAGTGAGACTATTTATATAATTAACTATTTATTTTGAAGTATAAGCCATGCATGCGACATTGCAATTCACGCATAAAATGAACCCACCTACTCAAGTAGGATGAAACTACCCTCAATTAGCCTTCGACATTCCACCTTGGCATTGACACTCCCATAGACATGAAAAAGAAATAAAAACAGAAACAAAAGGGGTGATAATTACCGAGATTGTAGGAGAAAAAATTATTTACAAATTTGTTTATTAGCATACTAAATGCACCACTTGTGGTACGGAAGAGAAAACTTAAACAGAATCGCACGTGCGTAAACTAAAACGTATGAGAAAATCAAGAGAGAAAAATTACAAAAAAATGTTTTTACTTTACATTATTTTTTAGAATAAAAATAATAATTAAAACAAAGAATAAATTCCTTCGCTGCACCTCTAGTTTCTTCTTCTTAATTCCTTCGCTGGCCGAACCTCTATCTTAATACACAACAGTAGTATCCTTCCATTTTAAGTCACAGGAGCTTCAAGCTTGCAAAATCAATTAAGTTTTCTTACTTATTTTAAAGTGTTGTTAATATATATGATATTTAGATGCTCTATCCTTCAAGAAAATGATCTTATAAGTGTAAAATGAGGACAAAAGTTTAGATGAAATGACAATGTGATTTCAAGGTTGGCCGGGTTTATATATGTAATATATGTTTCTTTAAGATCATGCATGAATGTAAAGTTTATAGTAAATCTTAGAGAGAAATGTCATGGTTTTATCTTATGGAGTTTGAGGTATCATAGAAGGACAGATATTACTGATAAATGGTTGTATAATTAATTTTGGACTAAGATGAATTAATTAGCTTAAAACATGTTTGAGCTCTATAGATGAATGGTATATGTAATTGTATGCTAAAGTTGGAGTGCATTTTGGAGAAAAAAAAAATGATTTAGGTGTTGGGTCAAGGTGAGGAATGGTTCGAAAAATAAATAAGAAAGTTAATTTTTGATCATGTTAAATTTCATGGATCATAAATACATGTTGATTGTGATTACAAAAATCAAGTGGAAAGAACATTAGGGTTACATTTTGAGCATTTTTTAGAGTTAGAACTTCCCTATAAATTACAATGGTCATTCATTAATATTCTCTTTACAATAGGTTGATGTAGGCCCATAAGTTGGACATAGTTTAATCTTTGGAACATAGTTTAATATTTGGTACCATAATATTAATGAATGACCATTTCCCTGCTATTAAACTTACAGAAAATATTCTAACCATAAAGGGATTATACAAAGTAATTCTACAAACTGACGTATCTTGTTATGATTCATCAGATTATAAAGTTATATTTATTGTAAACTAGATTTAACAGATTAAATGAAATTACGTCAATTTGTTGAATTCTTTTTGTGTAATTTATTTATTACCCTAGCAGTTTTTTTTTTTTTTTTTTTTTAACTATAATAGATTCTACAAGAAGTAACTATCTATTTGTAAGAGAGCTCGTGTGTATTGAAAAACTTGAATATGTGTCACAGAAGCCCACAAATAGTTGGGAGTCAAAGCCATGGATTAGAAACGGGACAAGTTCCAAGCTAAGCCCAAGCATTTCCTTTGAACTTCAAAGAGCCTGGGCCTGGATAAGTCTAGGATCGCGTCAGTGTAAGGCCCACTGACACACTATAATATGATCATGTTATGGAAGCAGTGTCAATCATAATCCTCTGCTTGTAAATCATATTATATACATAAATCTCTTTTTTCAAACTATTTTATTAAAAACTGTCGAGAAATAATATTTATAATTTTAAAATATACAAATAAATGCGCCATTACATTCTAAAATTGTATCTAGCATTACTCATAATTATTAGACGTATGATCATATTATGTTACGTGCCCAACTAACATAAATAAAAATAACATTAATAACCTAATATTTTAAGATAGGATAAGAGTATCATGTCATCTATATTATAAAAAAGAAATGATATTTACAGTCGTGAAATATGTAAGTGCCGTACAATTTCTTTGAAAAAAATAATAACTACATGACCTAGATAAAAAAAATAATAATAATAATTATGCAATACTTATACACTACACAATTGTATATAGTATTATTTATTATAAAAAGACACTAAATTACTAGAAATGAATGGATATACTTGGATAGCCAATGACCCTCCCCATCGATAGGCAGGACTAAGAGAATAATTGACACAAAAGAAAGAAGAGGAAAAGGACATCACCCACGAACACTTGCACGGCTCTAGCTGTCTCACGCGAATAAAACCAAATATATAATGTTTTTGAAGGCTTTGGTGGTAACCCCACTTGATAGCCTCATTCAACAAGATATTGATGAGCTTTTTAGGATAGAATTTGAATGGAATTGACATCTTAGGAAAAGTGATCCAATAAAAGAAGGAAAAGCACCAAACCAAGACATGACCATTTTTTCTTTTCTTTTTTTTTTTAATTTTTTAATCAATGAAAGACCCAACCACTTGGATGAAAAGAGACTATACTCAATTACCAATAGTGGGATTATAAACCCCACCTGCCATTGACAAACAGTTTAGATCCACCTTTGCTCTTTTGGAGGCATATAATTAATGGAATAAACTTTTTTGAAATATATTCAATGTGGGAGAATTAATATAAAAACGGATATAATTTTGCAAAATCTAGCATGATTTGTACAATATAAAGTAAGAGAAAATTACTTATAAGGTCTATGGTGTTTGTATTTTTTATTTCTTTTTTAAATTGGTATTTCTCGTTTAAAAAAAATTAAAACAAGCACCTATAGTTATTATAATCAAGTTTCAAATTGGTTCCTCCTTCACAACTCCTTTAATTTCTTGGCAGAAAAATACTCGTGTGGCAGTTGACCATCACGTCATGATTAATCCGAAGAAAAATTATTCTCATCAGTTACTATTCATTACCCCACATCTCATATCCTATGAAAAATATTTCAACACTCTATGAAAAAATAAAAGCTATAAGTATAAGGTGTGAAAATAAATATTGGCTGATGCATATAATTTCTCTAACAAAAAAAAATGACAAGTGGCATATTCATACTGTTAGCATTAAAAAGATTTTTAAAATACATAGTCTAAACAGTAAAAAAAATTAAAGGAAAAAGTAAAATAGATAAAGAGTTTTAAAATAAAATAAAGTAATAAGTTTGAGAAAATAAAAAATAATTAAAAAAATTGGAAAACATTTTTAAAAACATGAAATAAAGAAATCATATCAACTTTAGAAAATCAACAAAATATAAAACTCGAAATTCCACAAAAACCAAAAAGGAAACAAAGTATATTTACTCTTAAAGTCCTTATCAATGGAGGTGATATGGACTAGAAAAAATCTATACAATTTCTTATTATTCACACAATCTCTACACATCATATTTTTTTAATTTTTATTATTTTTTTATTAAATATTTAATATATGAATAATAAATAGAAGAATTGAATTAGTTTAAAAAAATAAAGTAAAAAAATTTTAAAAAATATTAAAATATTTAAAAGAATATAGTGTGTGGAAGTTAAGGAGATTGTGTGGCATTGCTTACAGACTAGGTTGAACTTTGACTCTAACCTATGATTTTTTTAGAGTTTCGATATTCTTGGAGATTTTGATTTTGGAGCATTTTTTGTCTAATATTTCTTGATATAGAAAAGTCAAAAGATTATTCTAAATTTAGAGGTTCCCACTTTTCAATAATTATGAATCTTTGAAACTCACTCCATTATCACAAGAAATACTTTTGTCATTTAATTTCATTAACAGTTAGGACCAAACAGTACTTACTAAGATTTTATTCATGCATCACTAAGCTCGGTTTGGAATGAGAGGGGCTCTCAATCAATATTTTGAATATTGTACCGGATATCGTACCGGTCAAGTCACTGAAACGAAATATTTCAGTATCGGTACCGTTTCGTGTATAGTTTCTGGATAGTCGATATATGAATAAATTATATATATAAATATATATAAATTATATATAAATACATAAATATATAAATTATAAATAGCCTAATTTGAATTGGGGGTCAAAAAATGAACTACTAGTTTGAAAAAAAAATAGAGGCCGAAATACAGGCCGATACGGCCGATATTTCTACCGGTACGAAGTACATATAGTATATGTACCGGCCTAGTGGCCGGTACGGTACGGTATTAACAATACTACTCTCAACCCATCTTATCTCATATCATCTCGCGAGTTACTCAGTGTGATATCAAACTGATCCAATTAAAAATGGGATAAATTGAAATCGTGTTAAATTGACTTGATTCAAATTATACTCAACTCAAAACATATTATTCTATCGGTCGTGTTAAAAAATGAATGTCCCTAAAAGAGTTTATCTTTTTTAAAACTATTGAATAATATAACATATTGACCTTGGCCATGTGCCAAGCATGTGCATTAAGAAATTAGCAAAACGTGCTTGTTATTGATTTTCTAAAAAAATATATATATAATTGAGTTTTGTAAACTTTTAATAATTTTTTAATTTGTTTATTAGTATTTTAAGTTTTTTTTTTATTCTCACAAGTTTTATTTAAGTTATTTATATTATTTTTAACAATGTGACACTTCCAAAACAAATGATTTTTGTTTGTAAGATGCAGTTGGGCTGCAAGAAGTAGATATTAAAAAAAAGGGTGGCTCTACATGTTGTGTAAAATACACACCAACGATGAAAATCAAAGTAAACAAGCATACAATCAAACAAATACACGATACATAATTTATGTGATTCAACAACTTGCTTACGTCTACAAAATTGCAAAAATCTTATTAACGAAAAGAGATTACAATCACTCAATCTCGATTCACTCTCTCTCGGACTTTTACTCTTTCACACTATATACACTCACTTGACTATTGTCCACTATGATAATATGCTAAAAATCGTACACAATAAGTCGAAATGTGACATATATATATATATATATATATATATATATATAAACGACGCTGGAAATCCTAATCTGGTAAAAATTGGGTCCTTCGCTCGAGCGACATGTCGAGCACACCTCGAGCAAACAGCCAGTCAATATTGTCTTGAGCGGTGTGTCAGGTGCAACTCAAACGAATATTAGGGTTTATGTTTTGCTCAAACTCACTATCGCGCGAGACTCAAGTGAACTCATGGATTGAGCTTCACTCAAGCACTAGGTCGAGCGATAGTTAAGCGAATTATTTGTTTCTCAATTTTCCTGCTCACAAACCAGGCTCAATATACAACCTAACAATCTCACTTAGAGACTAGTTCTCCACATGCCATCCACTGTTTCCAGTCAAGCCCTACCACCTCTGCAGCTCACAACTTCCATCTTTAATTCAAAAGAAGCACTGAAGTCGAGCCTGACTTCAATCTCTTACATACATCGTCCTTAGTTAGCATATCCACTGGACGATTCACAACTCTCACACTGCATGAGGAGTATCCAGTCTCGAAACCGATCTTCACAACCTCATCTAACTTCCTTAGGCTTACATGAGAAACGATAAAACTGACTCCCTTTAGCTTTCTCATATGTTTCGCATGATCAAGTCTATATTTTTGCACTCTTGTATTTCCCTGCACATCACTGGATCCTAATGTTAAATACAAAGAATTAGATCTCTTACCATGCGCTAAGACTAGTGCACCCTTAGTGATCTTCAAAGCTCCTCTAGAGAACTTTATTACATAACCGATGTCATCAAACTGTCCCACAAAGATAAGATTTTTCTTTAGATTTAGAACGTGTCTGACTTGCTGTAAAATCCACACGCCCCTGTTTGGAAGTGTGATGCGCACATCACTCACTCCCACTACATCCAATGCCTCTCCACCACCTGCATACATCTTCCCAAGATTACCAGCAACATAGTTTTGCATGATCTCTCAATGTGGGGTGTTATGAAACGAAACTCTTGAATCTAACACTCAATCATCAATTGGATTGTGCACTGCAAGAGTTGGGCATCATGTATTTCTTCAACCACTACATTCACAGCATCATTCTCAGCAATTTCTTAATTCCTGTAGTTTCTCTTAATGTAACCCTGCTTGCCACAACTCCAGCACGTGATCTGCTGCTCAGATCTCGTCTTACTATTTCCCCTGCTCTTAGAGCTTTACCTGTCATATCCTCTACCCCGATTTTCAACATTCAAGACCGATTCCGAACTCAAGAACTCACCTGAGTCTTTTCTATGTACCTTTTCAGCAAATATCATGTCACGTACGTCGTCGTAGTTCAGTTTCATCTTGCTGGCTGAACTATTTACAACTCATCCTCATGGCCTCTCAACTATTTGGTAGCGATGACAACAGAATCAACGCTCTGATTTGATAATCAAACTCAATTTCTACAAAAGACAGTTGATTTTTGATCGTATTGAATTCATTCAAATGTTGGGTCACAGACATACTTTTTGACATCTTAAAATCGAACAATTTCTTCATCAGATGTACTTTATTATTCGCCGACGACTTTTCATACATACCTGATAAAGCCGTCATGAGATTCACTGTGGTTCTCTCATTACTGACATTGTGTGTCATTGTTTTGGACAAGGTCAGCTGAACAATCCCTAGAACATGTCGATCTAACAGGGTCTACTCAGCATCATCCATGCTTTCTGGCTTCTTTCCCAATAGTGAAAGATGGAGCCTCTTTCCGTAGATATAGTTCTCGATCTGCATCTTCCAGTACTCAAAATTAGTACTGTCGAACTTCTCGATCTCGAGTGCTTTCACTTTGTCTTTAGCCATCGTTCTTCTTCAGATTCAACATTAGCTCTTGATACCAGTTGCTGTGTAAAACACACACACACCAATGATGGTAACCAAAGCAAACAAGCACACGATCAAGCAAATACATGACACACAATGTGCGCGGTTCTACAACTTGCTTACGTCTATGGACCTGCAAAAATCTTATTAACTAGAGAAGATTACAATCACTCAATCTCAACTCACTCTCTCTAAGACTTTTGCTCTCTCACACAATCTGCACTCACTTGACTATTGTTCACTCTGATAATATGCTGAAGAATCATACATAATAAGTCAAAATATGACATATATATAGAAACGACACTTAAAACCCTAATCTGGCAAAAACTGCGTCCTTCACTCGAGCATGCCTCAAGCAAACAACCTATCAATATTAGCTCGAGTGGTGTGTCGAGCATAGCTCAAGCGAACTCATGGGTTGAATTTCGCTAGAACCCACTGTTGAGCGCAACTTTAGCGAACTCATGGGTTAAGCTTCGCTCGAGCGCTAGGTTAAGCGATAGTTGAACAAACTCTCTATTTCTCGATTTTTCTGGCTCACAATCCAGGCTCCACATACAACTCAACACTACAGCCACCGCTGGAGGTTCTCGATAGTACATTTTATCTATGCTTTTTTTTTTTGCTGTTTTTTCACATGTATTTTTTAATACTTTTAAATATTAAAAAAAATCACAATATCATTAACAAACATTTCTTTAATCATTAAGTAAAAAAAAATATAAAAATCTTAGTGGGAGCCCGTAGCGGGAAGAGTAGCATTATTATTTTCTTAATTTTTATATTTTTCACTTTTTAAAATAATTTTGGATTTTTAAATTGTTCCTATATCATCTTTATTATTATAATGATATGATATTTTTATACCACATATCAAGTTGACGCACATCCTAGTTAATTATTAGTAATACAGAGAAAACGATGAAAAGATGTAAATTCAAAAAATCTAAATGAAAAAGAAATAGTAAAAAATTAAAAAATTGAAATTGAAAAAACAAGAAGGCTTTTACAAACCTCAAAAACAAAAAAACAAAAAAAAAATGGAAAAATGATAGTCACGTAACTATTTTTATAATTATTTATACAATTATATATATTTTAAGATAGTGACGTTTTTATAAAATAACTTATAAAACTAATCTCATTTTATATAAATATTTTTATTTTAAAAAATATGATTATATAAAAAATCGTAAAATTATTATGCGTGTATCATTATTTAAAAATTTATTGTTTTGGAGACGGGCACCGCTAGAATGTTACAGACCACCGCATGCAAGCTGACAAAACTATCGAGTATCTTTATTTCAAGCCATTTCGGTTTTGTCTGGATACATAATTTCTCTCAATTCATCTCAATTTATCATTATAATATTTTTAAATTTTAACACAAAATATAATAAATAATTTAATTTTTTTAAATCTCAAAACAATAATAATAATAATAATAATAATAAATAATATTCTAATAATATTTTCTCAGTTCAACTCAACTCACTTCAACATTTAAACACACTCTCCATCTATGTTGATCCAAAACACTTTGATATGGAAGCACAAAATAATTGTGATTTTACACATCAACATCAATAATTAATTTCAGGGCAAATCTTAAAAAATACAATCGCCATGGAGTAATCATGTTTACCTTCATCTCTGAAAAATCACTGTTTTTTCTTTCTTGATTCATTACATATTAAGTTAAGAAAAATGCAGAGCTCTCGCTGGAATTTTTTATTTTTATTTTTATTTTTTTACATAATAATTAAGAAATTGTTTTTTAATGATATCGTAAATTTTTTATTTTTTAAAAAAATACATGTAAAACAAATTTAAAATACACAGACAGGAGTCCCAGCAGTGACGATAGAGCTACCCGTAAGTTAATAGCAGTTAGCATTTTTGTAATAACATGTGGGAAGAGATGATACATGTTTGCTTGTGACAGAAAAAAGAAGAAGAAAAGTGTTACTTTGTGTGAGAGCATTTGCAATTTTAACCTAATCGCAATGTTTTAAAATACGTTGTTAATTTTATAAATTATTTTATAAAAATATTCTTTATTTAAAACAAGAATGATTGTATAAAGAACTGTGAAAATAATTGTACGTATATCATTTTTGATGATTTATTTCTAGATTGGAAAATTTTATACACCTATACTATCATTTCACTTTCATCCCATTAACTATGATGTAACATATTTTTTATTAATACTTTTTTAATAAAACTTATTTCTATCCATTGTTTTCTTTTACGTTTTCATTCTCTCATAATTTGTTGGTAGTTTAATAGCTTTTCCGTTGGAGATCGTACCGTTTTGGGTTTCAAGCAATTTCATTGCTTTTAATGGATGTTGGTTTTAATGGCTTGTAACAACGCTTCCGTTTCTCTATAGTTTAACATGGCATTAATGGGTCGTTAGCTACTTTATTTCATTTTATTCTTTTTATCGGTTACGTCTATCATCTATATATCTCCTTATACTTAAAAGTGACTATAAACGTGAATAGTAATAAACAGTTACATAAACAATTATTCATATTTTACGCTTTTTACCTTGCGTCCCTCACTCCATCCGCGTCCCTCCTTACAACAAAATCACGGCAAAATCACAGTATAATCACTACAAAAATATCACAAAATCACCGCACAATTCATCATACAAATCACCAAATCAACACACAGGTTTCACACAAATCACAAACTTCGGCTGGAGCTTGGGAAGGAGGGAGAGTCCGTGAGAGAGTGAGAGAGAATGGGCATGCATGAGGCGTAGATCGGGGCCATGGGTGATTGGGGTAGGTCGATGGTGGCCAGAGGAGGCTCATGACAGTGGCTGTACACCGTGGGTGGCGGCGCTGTTAGACCCCCACGTCGAGTCGCCTCTAGAGATGCCGCACATGCCTTAGTCATGGTGGGAACAAACACCTTGGCTAGTCCACAACCATGCCTTGGCTCGTGGGGTGAGGTGCGCGGAGCGCCCAGCATGCATGCATGCCTTGGCCCGCGCGCTAGCACACACGGGGCGCCCAGCATGAGGGCTAGCGAGGTTAGTCAAGACCAGCATGCGCACGCAGCAATGCGCCGCACGCCCATGCGGGCGGCAACGAGCACGCCCCTGCGCGCAGCAAGGCGCGCAGGCATGAGCCGCACGCTCATGCGCGCGGCCAGGCGCGTAGCTCTTGATCGCGCGCGCATGCGCACAACAATACAGGCCGCAGCGCGTCGCGCGCGCCCACGAGTCATTGTGCGCAGGCCCATGCACTTGGCGATGGGCCGCGCGGCCCTTGCGCAAGCCAATGCGGCGCAAGGCCTTGCGCCACACTACCAGTCCACCCAATGCGCACGTGCGCACCTGCCTAGCCATGCAGCACTCCAGCGAGGTTAGTGGCATGCCAGCCAGCGCACGGCTCTAGCCCGTGCCTTGCAGAGCAGGCCAGTGGCATGCCCACCAGGCATGCCATCCAGCGTATGGCCCCAGCCCATGCCCTGCAGACTCAACGCCTAGGCCACCAGCCTAGGCCATGCCGTGCACCACCTTGGCTCACCATCAGCAAGCCATGTCATACCACATGACCATGGACCAGCCGAAGACCACCATGCTCCAACCTAGCCCATCATGGGCCATGCATGCCATGGCTAGCCTTGGTCCATGACCACTATCTTGTTATTTCTTTTATTTAATTAATTTGATTTAATTATTTATTTTCAAGGGACTTATTGGGGGTTTTCACTTTGTATTGCTTATAAATAGGACATCTTTCATTTGCTTTAGAATCTTTTGACAAAACTCCTAGAGGGAAGACTATTGTTTGAGAGATCACAAACCGGTGCCATTGCACTTGGGCTTTTTAGGTGAAATCCGTGAATCCCAAAGAGAGAATTACACTTTGCAATTCTTTGAATAAGTGTGATTCATTTATCTTGTTATTTGCAACTTGGTACAATTCGTGAATCCAAGTTGATTTTATCAATATATGAGGTTTATTCATTACTTGTGCAATTCGTGAATCAAGTCTTGAATTATCATTGTTTATGTTTTTATTCATTCAAGTTCATAAGTATTGCTTGTGTTCTTGAGTGTTCTTCATTTTATTCTTGGTATTCTTCATAAGTTGCTCTTCCAATCTATTCCTCTCATCAAAGTCGACCAACTCTTGTGTTAGTCAACTTTTCATAAATTGTTGGCTTCATCTTGTTGCCCTAGTCGAACCCTACTTCCATTAGGATTTGAATTCAAATTTCGGCAACCTCTTGCCTCATTTGAATTGTCCTAGCCGAACACTCCACTTACCAAACTAGGTTCCTATAATCTAGAAATCCTAGTTGACCCAAACACTTCTCCATACTCGGCTAAACCTTTCCAAATTGAATCCCTAGATTTTAGGAACAACTTCCTAAAATCTCTCCCTAGCCTTGTTCAACCAACCCTAGCCGACACATATTTTTCCCATCTTCCATACACTAAAACTAAACCCTAGCCGTCCATCACCCAAATTCCAAACCCTAAATTCCATCTTCCAAGTGGCGCCAACCCTAGTACACTCTAGTGCCGTGCGCCCACATTCATTGAACTCCACACAACTCATTGATCCTTACCACCACTCCATACACCCATCTTAGCCTAAACACCTAACCTCACCGTACCAAAGTGGTTATTTTGACCACAATTGTTCGAGAACCAAGCAAGAGAGGAACAAGGATTCGGTCATCACAAGGCCACCTTTGGCGAGGAGAACATAGTGTTTAGGGACTTGACCGAGGTCCCTAACAGGCGCACAGAGGTGGAAGTGGGAGAACCCGTGCATGAGGGAGGTGGACTTCGTGGGGGCAAACGGCAGAGAGATGGAGGCCGAGCTCGCTGGAGGGGGATGGCCGGTGGGAGGGGAGGCTACCGTGGAGGTGGTGGCACCGGAGGATGGCGCACGGCGACGCAGCAACATCAAGCCCATTCGGGCTGTGCACAGCCGAGAAAGAGGAAGAGAGAGAGCGTGAGAGAGGGAGACCGGTGTGGGGGGACTCGCCGGAGTGAGGTGGTGCCGGTGGAAGGGGTGGTGAGGCTCACCGGCGCACGGCGGCGCCGAGCTGGGCAGAGGAAGAATCGGCTTGGAGAGGGGGCAGTGTACCGCGTACGCGTGAGTTGAGGGAGGAGAGAGAAAGGGGAGGGAAAAGTGAGGGAGAAGAAAGAGGTTCTGGGTATTTATTCCAGTCCCTTTGTCTTGGAGTCTTTAAAATAATCTAACAGTAGAAGATTAAAATATTAATTTAAAATACGTAAACATTAATTTAATTAAAAATACTAAAAAAATTAAGGAAAAATATTATTTAAACTAACACACAGGAAGATTTGGGTTTAATAAAGTGTGGGAAAATACTATGAAAAAAATCAGAAAATAGAATCCAAGAGAGCACAATCGTAATTATAACAAGTCATACAGGGGCATAAGCGGCTCAAAAAGTGTCAAATAAAAATAAAATCATATAAATAATTAGAATTTTTAATATAATTTAAATTTCATAATATTCTAAATTAATTAAAATTATTTAAATAAAACAATTTTCTGCCATTATAATATTTTTGGAGTTTTCAAAATAAAAAAGACTTCCTTTAATGATGAAAAAATGTGAGAACAATATAGAAATAAAAGATTCTGTATTTTTTTAGTACTCCCTAAGTCATTGAGTAGTATGATTGAATTCTACAATTCATATATTTTGCTAAGAAAACTATTAC
>QEOW01002958.1:717229-747873 GCA_003123825.1 Juglans hindsii | reverse complement strand
TTTTTTTTTTCCTAAAAAAATATATTTTAGAATTTCATCTTAAGTAAGAATTTAAATAATAATGTTTAAGAAAATATATTTGCAACTGTAAATTATGCAACCGATGTGTAATTGTTTTGAAAAAGTGAATAAAACATGGACCCACATTTAAAAAATTAATTTTTTAATAGTAAATTCTTTTTTTTTTTTTAAAAACGATTACGTGACGTAGGGGTGTACACCGATGGTTTCGACTTCGTTTTCAGCGCAAAATCGAGACCCCACCGACGTCTGCCATGAGAGCTCAGCATCGGTTGAAACCACTTGATTTGGGAGAGAAAATCGATATTATCAGTCTCGACGCGGCGCGGTTCGATTCTTCGGTCAGCATCTCTATGACGGATGAGGGATGCCGCGTCCATTGTCGAGTGAGAGTAGAAGCTTAGGGTTTAGGGTTGCAGATGAAGGAGAAGACGTGGGAGGAAGAAGAAGAATATGGGTTAATGAAACCTAATTCAAAACGACGCCGTTTGGTTTAAAGACAAACAACGTCGTTCTATATATATTTTTTTTTCAAGTTCTGTTTTTAAAAACGACGCCGTTTCATTCATTTTAGTAAAACGACGTGTTTAATATACATATATTCAAAACAAAAAAATGGTTGGCCGGTTTAGCGATTTCTCAGGGGTTCAAACCGGCACCGAACCGCCGATGTCTATTTTCCCTCAAATCCTCTCGCCCGCCGACCGGTTCTTCACCGGTTTCTACCGATTTCTGAATCAGGTGACCAATTTGCGTCGGAGACAGTCGGTCCGGCCGGTTCTTGTACAGCCCTAATGTGACATTTACACACTTCATAATTGTATATAGATTTACTCATAATATTTTAAATTAAGAAAAATCAAGGTTTTATTTATGGTATGATGATTCGAATTCAAAAAAATGTTTGGTTTTAGTTTATGTCTGATTTCTTTTTAAAATTTGATAGTCTTGTGCAATTAGAATTTTTTTTTCTTCTAGCACACATCATGGTAGAGGATAAGAAAGTACCGAGCTTGTTTGGATACTACTAGTTTGAATATTAAAATCGTATCAGAATATCTATTGACAATAGTGAAATATTTTGTGAATAGTAATGAAATAGTTTGAATTAAGATATTTTATTAGATTTTAGAAAGTGAGAGAAAAAAATTAAATAAAAAAATTATAAAACTATAAAATTATTTGAAATTTGAAATTGTGTTTTGTTTGAGAGTTTACAAAAATTGTAATGATTTGTTAATGATTAATGAAAAAGTTCAAAATTTGAAATTAAAAAATATTTTATATTTAAGTGCTATTTAGAAAGACAATATTTAGAAATAAAAAATCTATATGCAGTCACTTTTGTGTATTCTTTATGCACTCCACTAATATGATTGATTACGTCATTTTTTAATATAAAATAATTATTTTGGCCAATTATATCAATAGAATGCGTAAAAAATATACAAAAATAACTATATGTAGCAGAACTCATTGAGAAAACTTTGAGAATATCTAAAATTATTTGAATTCTCAAACGCAACCAAGTCACTTCTCACCCCTTGCTTCATGCGTTTCTCTTTTAGTAGGTAATAAATAGATGTCGTTTTCCCTTAAATAAAAGAAAATGAGTATTTTACTAAAAGAATTTAATTATTGCAAAAGTTTTAAAGATTATTAGATTTGATGTTTTCTACCCCCTATATGTTTTCTCTCTCTCTCCGGACCATTACGTCATTCCATATTTAAAAATAGTCTAAAAAATTTATTATTGCGAATAAATAATCTTAAAATTTATTAAAGTTATTTTATCTATAAATTCATATAAATAAAAATATTAATGGTTTCAATGCAATGGAACACCTGAAACTCTACTCTGTATAATTTTTAAGGTGTCAAACAAACAATGAAAAATTAATTATTAGTCTATAAATACATTTTCATCTGAACACATTTTCCAATTTACCTCATTTTAAAAACTAAGAAAAAAATCTACAATGAAGGAAAATGGATGGTACTTGCAAGTTGCAAGTGATTTGAACTTCGTTCGAAGGAAAAAAAAAATGATGATACATCTAGAATTCTCTTACAACTAAATTAAAACTCATTTTATAATCAATAAATGCAATTATGCAATTTCATTAAATATGAATATGAATTTTATAAAAGGAAAAATCTTCTCCCACCGATATTATCCACTGACTTTTTCTACCGAATTGATTATTATTATTTTTACTTAATGGTTAAGGAATTTTTTTTAATGAATTTGTATTTTTTTTAAATATTTAAGGGGTTTAAAAAATGCTTAAATTTTTTTTTTGAACATTCAGGCCTCGTTTGTTTTCAGAGATGAGATGAGATGAGATGAGATTAAAGTTAAAAAGTTGAATAAAATATTGTTAGAATATATTTTTTAATATTATTTTTGTTTTAGAATTTGAAAAAGTTGAATTGTTTATTTTATTTTGTGTGGGGATTTGAGAAAGTTGTAATGATGAAGTGAGATGAGATGAGATGAGATGAGATGTTTCCTGAGAACAAACGAGGCACTTTCGGTGGCTTCTCTCGATGGGTGCACCAACACCTTTTTATAAAAATATCCTCATTTTCATATACAAAAAATAAGAGAATTATATAATAGTTATAAATTGGTCATATATTTTCTTTTTATTGGCATCGGGTGTCCAAGGACAACATCTCGACTAAATCCCAGGATGCACAAGCCCTTGACAAGGAGATTCCCGCAAGTACACATTGAATAATTGAAAGAAAAAATATTCTAATCCGATAGCTCCTAGAGATTGTTTACATTTAAAAAAATTCGAACGTTAAACCTTAGAGAGAGTATACCACCAAGACTAAAGCCTTTATGATCATATTGCAAAAAGAATCCATAAAATGAGGAACATTGGTGTTACTTGCAAGTTATTTGCACTGCATTCTAAGAAAAAAAAAATCACAAAATGAGAAAAAGTCGGAAATGTATTTGGATGCAAATCTATAATTTTTTTTTTCTAAAAATAAAATGTTAAAATTACAAATAAAAAGTTTATTTAAAAATATAAGAAAAAGACTCTTTAGCACTGAGCTATACCGTGATGGCACAACACATATTTTTCAAGGTAGTTTTGCTAAATCATTAGCACTAGCCCCTTGAGACACTGAAAAAATTAAAGAGAAAGTGAAGCTGATGGGAGTAACAAGATAAAAGACGAAGGGAAAAAAGAGAGAGGCTTACCATGTCTCTAGAAGAGAGAGAGGACGTGCGTCGTGTGATGGGATTATGAGAGAGAGAGGTCGTTTCGGTGCGAACTAGAGGGGAGTCGTGCGGTTAGGGTTAGGATTCAGAGGGTCATAGATTCTCACAAACAGACTCGCAGGAAGAGAGAGGACGTGTGTTGTGTGGTGGGATTCTAGAGAGAGGTCGTGTCGGTGCGGACTACGGAGGTTGGGGGGAAGCCGTGCGGCTAGGGATAGGATTCNGGGGGGGGGGGGGGGGGGGGGGCGTTTTGCCCTATAAAAAGGATGTCGTTTTACATGAAGTGCGTGTTGAGCTGCGGTTTTAGCCCTTTTGGATGAGCTTTTGAGTCTTTTTTTTATTGCTAAACCCTAACTCAAATCCTAAATTAATTTTGATCTTTGTTTTAACCATAATTTTATTTATTTATGCTTTTTATAATTCTTTTATCACTAAATTTAATTGTTAGCATTTATTATTAACAATTACTATTTAACTAGTGTTTAATTAAATGTCATTATACTATAGTATTACATGTTATTATACTTTAGTTATTATATAGTAGTATTACATGTTATTATAAATTTATACATTAGTGTTTATACACTTGTATTACATGTTATTTTAAATTTATATATTAGTGTTATTATACATTAGTAGTACATGATAATATACATTAGTGTTTATACATTAGTATTACATGTTATTATACATTGGTTCTTATACATTATGATTATATGTTATTATATTTTAGTTATTATACATTAGTATTACATGTTAGTATGCTGCAAAAAAAAAAAAAAATTATTACATGTTAATATTAAATGTTATTATACATTAGTATTACATGTAAGTATACATAAGTATTATATGTTAGTATTAAATGTTATTATACATTAGTATTACATGTTAGTATACATTAATATTACATGTTATTATACATTGATTATTATACATTACTAATACATGTTATTCTACTTTAGTTATTATATATTACTATCACATGTTATTATTAATGTGTACATTTGTGTTTATACATAATACATTAGTTATTATATATTAGTATTTATACAGTAGTATTATATGTTATTATACATTAGTGTTACATGGTATTTATACATTAGTGTTATATAGTGTTTACATATACTAAATTATTATTAATCAATTTAGTCAATTTATATTATAGTGTAAGTATATTATTTCATAATAATTTACTCGTACCAATATATTATTGAGTTTAACTAACTATACAAGTTATAGTTATATAAGATATATATGATTAATATAAAAAAATACATATATTTTTATAAAATATGTATAATATTAGAATCGGAGTCAGAAGTTAAAGTCAGAGTCGGTCCGACTCCGACATTTTAGGAAAAAAATAAATTTCAATTCAAAATAAAATTAAGACGAAAAAAAATCGAAGTCGGATCCGAATTTTTTAATTTTTGCTCGATCCTAAGAAAAGGGAACAAAATTCATCAATGCAGACTGCAGTGTACGAAACAAATCGATGGACATTCATTACCAAGTTACCAAATTCAATTTCGATCTCGTTAAAGGAGTTCGTAACAAAGAGACCCAACAAGTATCGTTTCCTTGGGGGACGATAAATGGGCTCTTCAACTGTAGCCTCGGGGGAGCGAAGGGCCAATACTTGAGATTTGTGTCGTTGCCATGACCTGTGTTTTCTGGGTTCAGTCACGAGCCAGTTGCTGCCTTCCTTTCCTTCATTTCGCTGATCGGGCACTGTGGCTGAATCAATTTGCCTCGTAGTCGTCGCCTTGTTAATCTCAGCTTGGGGTATACTCTCTCTCTCTCTCAAGTAAACAGGTTCAGTTCTGCAGTAATGCTTTATCTTTCACTTATTGCAGATACTCTTAACTGGGTAAGAGGGTCTTCGATCCGTTAAGTAACCAGGCTTGATTTTGCTCGGGAAAAAAAGTAACTTTCTTGATTTGCTCAGAAAAAGAAACTTGCCTGATTTCTTTGTTGGCCTAATTTCCTCTCACACTCTGGAGTTTCTTGTAGTTTGGCATTATCTTCTGCTTATTTGTTGTTAAACTCTTTCTTTTCTGCTATGATCTTTAGCTCCAGAGCTTTTGCTTAGCCGAAATGACAGAAACGTGTATAGGGTGTAGTAAATGGGCAGAGGACATGTATTGGACCCATTTCCAAACTATCCACTTCTCTCAGTTTCTCCACAATGGTTATGACCGGCAGCTTGTAAGTTTCATTGGTCTCTTTTTCCCTTTTGAATGCATCACTAATAAGGCTTGTTAAAACAAATAAAGGGTAGTAGATTCGTATGGACATACCTTTCAGAATGTGGAATCTCTTTCCTTTTTCATGGAACTGGAGGCTTTGGGATACCTCTTCTTCTTTGCTTAAACGTGTTATGTAAAATATTCAGCTTGTATGCTTTGTAAGTTGAAAGCCATGAATTTGAGACCATGTTAGCAATCTGATATAGTAGGACGTAAAGAACTGTGGTTTGGTGTTTATGGTAAAAATAAATAGCAAAAACAAATAAAAAAGCAAAATACTCCTTTCAGATAAGAGCAACTGCGAAGTGCTTGTTGAAAATATCACTGTAAATCTTTTATTGCTTGAACCTATTTAAATAACAATTCCTAACAGTCTGAATCCTACAGTTCTTAAACCTATTTACTGCAACAATTGCTCCTAATCTGAACATAAATCCTACACTTTTTTTAATAAGTAATAATTCTTCATTAATAAGCACTAACCTTAATAAGCACAAACCTCAATTCCTGTTGTTTCTCATGCTGTGCAGTAATTGGGTAGGAATCAAGTCCTTCCCAACTTGACTTCCTCTGGTTAGGAACCTCTACTTCATCTTCTCCCTTGACTTTTAACACCTCTGAGCCTTTGGAGGAAGAACTCAAATTTGTTTCCTTGAAAGAAGTCACACCTTTTTCTCAGGCAACTCAAATTGATTACATTTTAGTGTGAATTTCATGCCAATTATTTATGTCTCAAAACCTAGGGATATGTTTCTCATCTTCGTGGAAAATGTTGCAAAGGATTCTTGACTTAAATTTGTTTTTTTGTAAGTAAAAGCGAGTTTTTAACGCCCACCGTGGGGCTTGAACCCATGACCACAAGGTTAAGAGCCTTGCACTCTACCGACTGAGCTAGACAGGCATCTGCTGTAGATTATTGACTTATAGGATTATTGACTTATATTTTAATGATTTATGATGATACATTTTTTTTATAAGTCTTATAAGTCAAAAAAATTATATTACAAGGGCAATGGACACAATCCAAGTACACAGGATGTAGACAATAGAAAACACCCGACAAAGATCAAAGATAAAGAAAAACAGCTGAAAGATGCGTACATAGAAACATCAATGAGGGCGTTAAAAGAACATCACTCTAAAAGAGACTTAAGAAAGCAAAATTGTAAAGCTGAACTCGTCTTCTCAGAGTCCTCATAACTTCAGGCATTCTGTTCTCTATGAATGCACCACTATAAGCAAGAGGGACCACACTCCATATAGCATTGAGATCATTCTGACCAAACTTTATTTATAACATACTTTTATTTGAAGATTATATTTGACTGGGGACGTTCCTTTTTTTTTTTTTTTTTTTTTAAGTAAGAGATAAACTTTATTGATATGAATGAAATAGGCATGTACCAAGTATACTGGAAGTATACAAAAGAACACCTAAATACATTCTAAGAGCGATGAACTAAGGACAAGAAATCATGAATATCATCCCCGTCTAATTCAATAGCGGAAAACCAAAGCAATAAAGTATGCAGAAAAAAAATTCTTCAGCTCCACCATTGTGCGTTCCTTGTCTTCAAAACATCGCGTATTCCTTTCCGTCCAAATACACCACATGATACACAACGGAACTGGGGACGTTCTGTTTCTTTTTGTCAATAATATTTCCATAAATGTTTCACCTCTAGCCCATTGGTCTCCCCCTACATCTTTTTTGTCACTCATATTATTTGACTAGGTTCATTCATGAATTGCAGGCCATCCCCAAAAAATTCGTCGATAATCTGAAAAAGAAACTGCCTGAAAGTGTGGTTCTTAAAGGTCCTAGTGGTTTAACCTGGAATGTAGGATTAACCAGTAATGATGATACCTTGTTCTTCAACCATGGCTGGCAAGAATTTGTCAAGGATCATTCATTGGAAGAGAATGATTTTTTGATTTTTAAGTACAATGGTGGTTCCCAGTTTGACGTTTTGGTTTTTGATGGGGAGAACTTGTGTGAGAAGGGGGCTACATACTTTGTTAGAAAGTCTGAGCATACTAAGCATGACAATGGATGCCTGTCTAAGAGAAAACTTGGGGAAGCTTCTATTGATGAAGTTCATGCCAGATGCAGTTCACCAGAGAAAGTTATAGATGATGACGCTGTCCTTATCCCATCACTGCAACATATAATCTCTGTGGCTACTAATATAGGGACTCAACAGAATACTTCTCCCACAAGATCTATTCGTGCTCGGCGGAGTCTTGGGAGTAAAAAACCTGCTACTTATCAAGAGGGAGGTAAGGTCACTCCTAGTGATGGTAATCCTCTTAGCAGCTTTTGATCTGATGGGAACACTTTTAGACAAGTAATACATGGTCTTGAACCTTGATTTTATTATTTCTTTCACTGCATGAGTGGCGGCGGCAATTGTGTGATTAATGTAGTTCATGCTGGTATATAGAATCATGTTGTTCAAGGATATATCTAATTGATAAAAATATTTCAGCTGTGAGTGATTCAGATGCTGAACTTACACCTATCAATAAGAATGGGTCATATCGTCAGCAATATCAGTCAAATAGAAGGCCAATAACTCAAGATGAGATAAAGAATGCCTTGCACTTGGCCCAAGAAGCATCAAGTGATGAGACTTTCCTAGTAGTTATGCGACCCACACATGTATACAAGAGATTCTTTGTGGTAAATGTTATCTATCCCAAACTTTGATTGTTTTGTGAATTTTTTCAGTATGTAAATAATGTAGACTCCGTCTATATGTGGCATACTCTGATCTTACCAGTATACCAATTCAGTTGGAGCTTAAAAAATTTGTTTTTCATGTGCAACTAGAATATCATAATTTTCCTATTTGGCACGTTGTCTCAAGAACCTAACAAAGTGCCTGAATGTTTAAATCTTAGCATTGTTTTTCAATAATGCTGCTATAATGCTATAGCATTTTAATGGAATATCAATAGCATTATTTTTTATAAGTATTCACTGGAAAAAATTCTATATCATTTTAATGTCTCAAACTCGTTTTCATAGGAGATTAGGGTTAAGACGTAAATGGTAAGATTTAAGTTTTCCAAATAAACTTGGGTTGAGAGTAATGCACTAAAGGCAAAAGTACATCAATGGAGTGTTAGGCATGATGAAGGCATAACGTACTGCAGGCCCATCTGTTGCTCAGTCAAAAGGAGGTGGTGGTGTCGGGCATGGTGGAAATTTGGCAAAGGGAGTTGTCTGTCGTACGCTATGGGAGATGAAAATGTAGTTGGCGGATTTGCAGGAGACAGTGAACAGTTTAATCTGAAGTGTAGAAAAAGGGAGGGGAACGGGCTTGGGCTTGGGTTTGGGTGACCCAGGGGAAACAAAGGGTGAAGTCAATCAAGGGGCCGAGACAAAGGAAAAAAGAAGAAGAAGATGGAGACGGGTCTTGAAATGTCCCGAGCCATGTGGCGGGCTCAAGGTGGAATTGTAGGGCTGTCAGCCGTCGAGAACCAGAAACCCGTGCTGGAAAAGCCTCAGATTGACTCGCGACAGGCCAGCAAAACACTTTCAGTGAATCAAAAGGAAAAAATGCAGAGGAGGAATTTTCGACAAAGCTGTAACAACCATAGAAGCGGGTCAAACCGCAAACTCACCGTCCGACGGTGGGTCCTCGGCCCAGAATGGACAGAAGGTGATGATGGAGTGCAGGGAACTCCTGGAGAAGGAATCATAGGGGGTGTCACCTCTGGCGAAGGAATTGCAGCATATAGGGAGTGTTATGGAGGGCAGTACTGAGTTAACAGCAGGTGTTGAGTCCATGGCCTAGAATGGATAGATTAACAATGGATTGCATGGAACCCTGAAGTCTTAGGGGGCGGCACCTCTAGAGAAGGACTTGTAGAGGGTCAGGAGCCTTACGAAGGAACTGCTGAGGGTGACTTATGATTGCTGGTAGTTATGAATGAGGATCAAGACAAGGAGGGCATGTCTCTGTTTGTTGAAGGAGAGACGGGGGACTTGATGGAAATTGCAGTGGCCACCAAGGGAATGAATCCATTCCCCTAAAGTCTTTACCGCCATATCAGTCCTCTGATTGGATGCTACACAAAGTGAAGGAAATTAAAAAATGTGTAGGTATTGAGTGCGAAGGCTTTGAGAAACAATTTATGGCATTGCTCATAGACATTGAAGAAGGACATGCTCAGTCTAAGAGGTCGGGTTCCAAAAAATAGAGGGAGCTAAATAGACTGACATATTCTATTAATTATGAGGGCAGCTCAAGCAAAGGAAAACCCAAAGGAAGGGGGTCAAAAATTTATTTATGAAGCCAAAGATTGTATCTTGGAATGTTCGAGTGCTTAATGAGGATAATAAGCGACTTTGGATAAAAAATCTGCTTTGGGGCAGATGTCATTTGCTTGCAGAAAACTAAGATGAAAATTATTTCAAGAAGCACTGTTCGTAGATTGTGGAACTGTTCATATGTTGACTGGGTGTATCTAGCATCTCTTGGGGCCTACCTATAAAAAAAAGCATCTCTTGGGGCCTACCTATAAAAAAAAAAAGCATCTCTAAGCATCTCTTGGGGCCTACCTATATATAAAAAAGCATCTCTTGGGGCCTCAGGTGGAATATTAGTTATGTGGGATCAAAGGGTTGTGGATAAAATAGAGGATTACATTGGGGAGTATATAGTGGCATGCTCTTTTAAAAATGTGGAAGATGATTTTATGTGGGCCTTTGACGGAGTGCATGGGCTGAATCTAGACAGCCAAAGAAGACATCTATGGGAGGAGATTGCTGGGTTACAAAGTTGGTGGGACATGGCTTGGTGCATAGGGGTTGATTTCAATGTTATTAGGTTCCTAAGTGAAAGATCGGGGGAGAGTAGGCTCTGGCCTACAATGACAAAGTTCTCAGATTTAATATTTGAGTTAGGTTTGGTGGACATTCCTTTTATAGGTGGAACATACACGTGGTCAAACAATCAAACGTGGTCTATATTAGACATATTTCTAGTCTCAAATTGGGAAACTCATTATCCAGAGTTATGTCAGAAAAGACTAACTTGCCTCTTTTCATACCCATTTTCCTATCTTGTTAGATTGTGGAGGTATTTGTGGAGGGTGTAGGTATTTCAAATTCGAGAATATGTGGCTGTAAAGTGAGGGCTTTGTGGAAAGGGTGAGGCAATGGTGGTCCTCCTATCTAATATATGGCACACCAAGTTTTGTTTTTGTAGGTAAGCTCAAAGCTGTAAAAAGAGACCTCGAGAAGTGGAATGCACAAGTTTTTGGAGATGTAGGCGATCAAAAGAAGTCTCTAATGGAGGAACTATAGGAGATAGAGAGGGTAGAGGAGGGTTGGGCACTATCTATGGAGGAACTCTCTTGGAAGACAAAATTAGTTCCAGAACTTGAGAGAGTTATCTTATTGGAAGAGATTTCATGGCATCAAAAATCTTGAGCATTGTGGTTAAAAGGGGATAGAAGCACGAAGTTTTTCCATAGTGGCCAATTCACATAGAAGGACTAACAAGATTGAGATGTTAAATATTGATGGTGTTGTGTCAATGGAACTTTTAGTGATTGAGAAGCATGTTGCTGGTTTTTTTGAACAATTACTTACCGAGCAAGTAGTGTGGTGGCCAAAACTGGATGGATTAGCAATGTGGTGCCTGGCTGGAGCGGCCTTTCGATGAGATAGAGGTTTATGAAGTGGTGGGAAAGATGGTCAAAGATAAAGCACCTGGCCAAGATGGTTTCTATTTGGGATTCTTCCAAGCCTGTCGGGAGGGAGTGAAGGGTGATTTGATGAAGGTTTTTCTGGAATTTTTCTCATTGGGTAAGTCGAGAAAAGACTCAATGCCACTTTTATTGCATTAATTCCTAAGAAGGTGTTGTGATTGTCAAAGATTTTCGGCCTATTAGTCTTGTGAATGAAGATTATTTCCAAGGTTTTAGCAAATCGCTTGGGGGAGGTGTTGGGGGAGGATTATTTCGAGACCCCAAAATGCCTTTTCAAAAGGAAGACAAATATTGGATCCAGTGGTAATCGCAAATGAATGCATAGATAGCAGATTAAAGTTAGGAGATCCGGGTGTTCTATGCAAGTTGGATATGGCGAAGGCTTATGACCACGATAACTGGGACTTCCTGAGTTCCTATGATAGTTGCTTGGGAGGTGTGGATTTGGGGAGAGGTGGTGCTCATGGATTAGATATTACATCTCGACTGCGAGGTTCTCGGTTTTGGTGAATGGCAGTCCAATTGGTTTCTTTACCAGCTCACGTAGACTAAGACAGGGTGATCCATTTTCCCCGTTTCTCTGTCATTATTATGGAGGTGCTCAGTAGGATGATGTCTGCTATGGTTGACAATGGCTTTATGGATGGATTTTTTATTGGTGACACCAATCAAGGCACCCTTAAAATTTCTCTTTTGCTGTTTGTAGATGATACCTTGGTATTTTGTAAGGCAGACCAAAATCAGTTTCATTATCTAAGGGCTCTCCTACTTTGTTTTGAAGTTGTGTTAGGATTGAAGGTGAATCTATCCAAATCGGAGTTGGTCCCAATTGGAAACATTTGTAACCACCGGTGGCTGGCCAATATTCTCGGATGCAAGGTCTCCTCACTTCCCATGAAATACCTAGGACTTACTTTGGGTGCCTCTTTCAGGGCTAAATCTATATGGGATGAAGTAATAGAAAAGATTAAACGCAGATTGGTAGGCTGGAAGAGATTGTATTTGTCGAAAGGTGGTAGGACCACCTTGATCAAGAGTAAGTTGTCCAATTTACCAACTCACTTCTTATCTTTGTTCCCAATTCCTGCTAGTGTGGCGATCTGTATAGAGAAACTCTAACGTGATTTCCTTTGGAGTGGGTTGGGGGATGAGTTTAAGTTCCACCTGGTCAAATGGGATAAGGTTTGCTCCCCAATCTCTATTGGTGGGTTGGGAATTAGAAACTTGAGGATATTCAACCGGGCTCTTCTTGGGAAATGGTGGTTGCGATATAACATGGAGAGGGAAACTTTATGGAAATGGGTGATTGATCTTAAGTATAANGGGGGGGGGGGGGGGGGGGGGGGTGGAGTACTAGGAAGGTACAAGGGGTGTATGGAGTGGGAGTTTGGAAGCACATACGAATATGTTGGGGGTGTTCGCTTGACACACTAGAATTGTGATGGCTGATGGATCTAGAATAAAATTTTGGGATGACTTGTGGTGTGGAGATCGGCTCTTAAGGACACATTCCCTACAATTTTCAGGATTGTGTGTGAACAGGAAGCATCCATGGCGGATCTCATGGAGATGCCCGGTGGCTCAATCCAATGGAATGGGAATTTTATGAGGGCGGCTCATGATTGGGAAGTTGACAGTTTTGCTATTTTTTTAGAACCTCGTATACCATGAGAATGAACACTCAGGGAACTGATAAGTTGTGGTGGACGCCCCCTAGCAAAGGTGTTTTTTTTTGTCCGCTCCTTTTATAAGACCCTCACCAATCCGTAGCATAATAGCTTTCCATGGAGAAGTATTTGGAGAAACAAGGCGCCTCTAAAGGCGAACTTTTTTCGCTTGGACAGCTTCTCTGGACAAGATTTTGACTATGGACAACCACGAAAACGCTGTGTGATTGTCGTGGACTAGTGTTGTATGTGCAGAAAGAATTGTGAGACTGTGGATCATCTTCTACTGCACTTTGAGGTTGCTAGACCACTATGGGATGATGTCTTTAGAAGATTGGAATTAGCTTGGGTTATGCCTGCCACAGTGGTCGAGCTCCTGGCCAGTTGGAAGACTTTGGGCGGAATTCCACAAATCTCAGTAGTGTAGAAGATGGTTCCTATATGTATTTTTTGGAGCATATGGAAGGAACGAAATGATCGGACTTTTGAAGATAAGGAGCGAACATTGGAGGAGATTAGATTGTTCTGTATTAAAACTTTGTTGCTATGGGGGAGTGTTTTAGATTGTAATGGTCTAAATTTTCATGATTTTCTTATTTTTGTTTCTTCCTCTTAGCTAGATGTAAACTCTTGTATACCCCCTGTGTACTCGGGCTATGCCTGTTCTTATTAATATAAATATCTTTTACTTATAAAATAAAAAATACACTTACAGAAAAGTGTGGTGGCTGTGTTGGAGGTGTAGGATAACTAAGAATGAACTCATTTAGCCTAAGTTTTGCTTGTGGACACCATCACTTGGAGAGATTTAAGGTTGACATAAGGACAACTGGCACACATTTTCAAATGGAATTCCTCGAGTGCTTAAGGATGGCTACATTAATGAAGTTAGCTCAAGAGTTGTCCAACACCTATTTTTGATTTGTGGTAAGTGGCACATTAAACCATGCCATAAATGATGGGTGAGAATGGTCAAGAAAATCTTTTATGTTCTTGCCTAGGGAAATCCTTCATTTTTGGAAACCAAATGAGATTATGTAAGACTTGAAGATTATGTAAGATAATAAAATAAAAAAGTATTGGCCACTAGAATTTTGTTTAAGAACACAAGAAAATATTTTCTTTTGAAATAAATTATGTTAACCATCTTGGATTCCATTGCTGAACCTTCTTTTGTTAAGATATCCTTTGACAGTTTTTGCAATGACAAAAATTTAAAAGAATTCCCAATACCTTGCAAGAGTGTTTTGATAGCCTGTTCTCATAGAAGAAATGGATGATAAGGTTTTTTTTTCTCTTTATTTTTTGGGACGTACTATGGCAGAAAGAACAAGAGCATGGAGAATGACTGTTTATAAACTTTATAATGCAGCCTAAAAAGATCTGTCTGTAAAATGCTACTCAATTATATTAATTTGTCAATGTAAATTGGCTTACCATGTAGGATTAGCTCTTTATATGCTGTCAACGATCCTTGAAAAGTGTTGTTGCTGAATTTGGTTTATTATAAGTAATTTTTGTCTTGGTTGCGGTTTTCCCTAAACAGTAAGATAGTGCACATGATTTTAGAAAACTCTTGCTTGGATTTCAGGGCTTGTGGAGCTGTATCAGAAGAAAATGGTTCAATCCAAAACAAGAACATGTCTTCTCATTCTGTTGTTGGATTTTATGTGATAGAGACAATTGCATGATTATTTGGAAGCTACTATATTTGAGTTGCGTTAAGATTGAATGATGGCCATAAAACGCTAATTGAGAGTTTGGGCTAAAGTTTGTAGTGGATCATGTTGGTTGTTCATAGGTCTTAGGCAGATGATCTGTGGTGAGTTTTATTATCATACTGGTGTTAGCCTGAATGTTAATTTTAAGTTGGGATACCAAGTAGACATAAGCATTGTGCTTTTCGGTGCTATAGAATCGGCAAATGTCATGTTTGTAACCAGATATGGCACATATACTTGTATGTTCAATAGCATCTCATTTTTACCCATAAAAAAGATGTTACATAGCATCTCAATTGGGTTTAAGGAGAGATCCATGATATATCCCTTTGTTACGAGTGCATAGATGAGACCAGGGATGAAGCCAGAATTTTCAATCTTGGGGGGCGGGGTTGAAGCTGTATGAGCACTTCCTTAGGAGATAAGTGAATGGATCTCTGCTTTCTCAATGAGTCTGAAGTGTCATTCTTAGAAACTCTATGTCCTATGTGACCTGAGATGGATGTTTCAAGGCCTGTTCGCCTATGCCTATGAATAATGTGATCTAAAAGGACATCACTGAGAAATCAAGGGAACCAAAAGGTAAGTGACATGAGGCCAAGAGATGACTATTTGTAATACATTTGCATTTTGTGTTTACTGTCGTGGTTGCATTGCTTGCATGTTGGAACATGACTGAGCTTAAGTGGGAATGGAGATGTTGCTTTGTGAGTCTTTTACCAGATTTGGTGAAATGTTCAGACCCTTTTTTGACAAGTTCACTCAGTGGTTGCATGGCATAGTTTTCAGTACGGATTTTGATATGGAGTTATGTAATTATACGGTGACTGTTGTATGAGAGTAGATGTTAGAAACTGACCTAGACCGACCCAAAGGATATGCCACTAGCGGGCCCGACCCTATCCAAACTGGCTGACCTTAGAGTACCTGGAACCAAAGGGCAGAGGATGTGGGGTGGTCGATAGTTAGTGCCCTGAGTCCCTGACAGTTTCATATGGGTAGCATAAAGTCATGGTTTGTTGACGTCACTCTTGTTGCGAAGGTGTGCTTAGGCTGTGAAACCTGTGTCTTGCTCTAGTAGAGGTGATATGGTCTGTTGGAGGCATGAAGCCATATTTATGAGGACTTCCTGGTAGTGGAGGCAGGGGTTGACAAAGTTAAGCATCCCCCTCAAGTCCTGTTTCGTTGGTTTAGGTGAGGAACAAAAGGTATATGATCTAGAGAAACATTTTTTTGCTTAAAATGTTTTATTGCAGAAACTGGTTTATATCTGTGTACAAAAAAATATGTAAAAATTTATTAGAGAACTGCTTTTTGCTTGAAATGAATAGACTTTTTGGTCAAATTGTTTCAATTTGTGTCTTTGTTGGTGTTCAATGATAACATTTATTTTTATGTCTTGTCCCATTCGTTATGCTTTGTTATGGCTTGAACAGTCTATCCCTTCTGATTGGATGGCGAAGAATCTCTCGAAGGAAAACCAAGAAATCATTCTGCGCGTCGAAAATAATACATGGCAAGCCAGGTATTACTTTCATCAAGGTCGTGGCTATGGAGGGATTACTGGTGGGTGGAAACATTTTGCTGTGGACAACAACTTGGAAGAATTTGACGTCTGCCTGTTCAAGCCTGCTGGCCACATGAATTACTCCATTATTCTGGATGTTAGCATTTTCCGGGTTGTCCATGAGTTAACTCCTCTTACTCAACTGTCTTCTGCAACACCAAAGAAGAGGGGAAGAAAAAAATTAATCTAGGGCACCTAAGCACAAGGTTGTGATTACTTTAAGATATTCTGTCCAACTGCAGTTTAGACTTTATATGTGTCTCTGCGGATTTCACTCTATGTTAAGTTGTCCTTTTAGCACTAAACTTGTTTCCAGACTACTACTTAAATGTTAGTATGGTTGTCAATGTTGATCCGGTTGCTTCAAGGGGGACTTTGGTGATTGTTTATATATATATCCAGTGGAATGGTATCTGCCTACTATGTCTAGAAGAGTTCAAACACATCTCCACCCCTTTCGTTAATCGTGATCAACAACTACATTTTCATAGGCTCAGTTTTTTGAGATTGACATGGTCTGTCTAGATATTGGTTATTCTTGGTATCCTATAGAGAAATGGTATTTGCAGTCCTAAGATGGCAAGTCCTGTGCACTTCCTTTGAAAAAATTAGGCAAGTTTAGGACTCATAAAAAAAAAAAAAAATCATTTTTTTAATAGTCGACTTAATTTTTTTTTTTTTTTTTTTTCCGAAAGGAATGTGCAGATCTTGTACACCGTAAGATTGTATCAAGCATTATTCATCTATATATGTACAACTACATTACCAGCAAACAGTACAATAGCATAACTAACATAAACAACTATCATCGTCCAATGTAGAAATGCCAGTTAAGTGCACAATTTTGATAGCAGTATTGGATCATTTATAAAATAATCAGTTAAATGTAAAAATAGTTCTTATGGTTTGCCTGTTGGATAAGTTAGTTCATATATTCTAACTTTTTACTCTCTGCTTTCAACTTTAATTAAAGAGCCTTATTAGGTAGAAACGGTTTGGAAAGAAAGAAAGAAAAATAAAAGAAGAAAAATTTTGAGAGAAGAAGAAGATCCTGTGTGTTACAAAAATTATTTTCATTTTCAATTTGCATTGTTTCATTAAATAGATGCCTTATATGTCGTATTGGTGCTCGGTTTGGTGTGCGAACTCGCTTGCAAGAAAACTTTTTAAATGGTACATTATTAATAATTTTTGAAAATGTCATGTCCTACTTTCATATGATAAAATGTGACAATTTTATTATCTTGAAATCATCTTTTATTTAAAAAAAAAAAAAAACATTCAAAAGTTGATTGACAATGGTATCTCATTGCATGCTTATAGAATATGTAACGAGATATCTAATTCAAAAAATTAGATGATGCCCATTGTAGTGGACAAGGTAAAGCCGCGTAGGCAAGTGTCCTCTTACGTGGACCATCTCCTTGTCTGTCAGCCAATCAACGTCCTTCTCACCTTATCCAAACTCCTATTGGCAAAGTTGCCGTTTTGATCCCCCGCTTCTTCTTCGCAAGCAAATCCCACAGCCTACTCAGATTTCTTTATAGCTTGTAGATTAAGATTGAGGAAAGGATCAGGCTCAGGAATGGCAGTGGCAACAGTCGCTCTCAGTTCGGCAACAGCTGCTGGAACCCTGATGAGCTCCGGCAGCCAGACCACCACCCAGAAGAGAAAAAACAGAATGGTGCACGCAAGAGGGCTGAATTCCTATGGTGGTCTCAAAGCTCACAACAATTTGGTGCTGTCTCTGGGATTGCCCGTATGCACTGAGCAGTGCTTTGCAGAAGTGGTCAGTTCTTTAAGAACAAAATCACGTGGCAAAAGAGGAGGAGGAGGAGCACTGTCTTCCACGTGCAATGCTGCGGACGAGATATTCCAGATTGCTGTCATCATCAACGCTCTTGTGCTCATTGGGGTTGCTGTTGGATTCATTCTTCTCCGAATTGAAGCTTTTGTGGAGGAGTCTGAAGATTGAAAACCAGATTTATTGCCTCCTATAATCAAAACCCATGTAGATTTTTGTTTTGTTTGTTTTCCTCGTGATGCATGATCATGCTTCAACAGCCTTTTGTTTTGTTTAGGCTGATACTGGGAAGGTATTGCTCTGTGCTCATATATTATGTCTCCCTCTTTTCATGAGTTGCTTGTTTATGGTTCACTGGCTTTAGATCAGAGTCATCGACATTAGATTTACATCGATACTGCTCGAGTACCGTCAAAATAACTCATTAGAATTTGATGGGAGAGAGAACAGGAAGTATAGGCCTCATCCATTTCAACCATCATGACTATGCCTGAAACTTGAAAGTTAACTCATCCGCATATATTATTATACATACACATTTTAATATATAAAAACAAGTTATATATGTATATAGTTTATCAGAAAACGACATACACATGCACAGAAAGTTCGAGTCTCAAATCTAAGTTGAGTCGTACAAAGATAGAGTCTCAACTCTCAAGTCAAGCTCAACATAAAAATGTCCTAATTGAGTCAAACGCGAGCAGCTAAAAAGTTGAGTTGAGTAGAGTCTGAAGTTAATCTGGGCATAATCAAAACTCGATTACAATCCTAGTTGGGTTTGTTCAACAAAATGCAGATTGAAGTTAAACATTGTAATTCGATTGCAGCAGTCGCGAAACACACAGATAAAAGTCTACTGAGTGAACACATCGATCTCCGTTCAAAATCTTGATGGGTTCTATACAAACAGATTTTATCTGTATCCAAAAATATGAAGTGTCTAAACAGACTAATCTATCGAGAAAATTCCACAAACCACATTAAAAGACGATGGAAATTCAAACAAAACAGCACAACCACCTTGTGGGGAACAAATAATTTGAGATTTTGGTCCCGTGGAGAAAATTATGCCGTCTTGAAGACCTCTCTGCATTACGAAATCTGCAGAAATGATAGCCGTCTGTCTTATATAGAGGGTCTCTGACACGCAGCAAAGAGCTGACAACTAATAAAAACCATCACCAGTGAGGAGAACAATTCAAAGCCGACCACCTTTGGTAAGTGCCAGCCCAATCCTCGCCTCAGATAGCTGCAAAAGAAGAGAAAAATATAACAGAATGAATGAATGACTTGAAAACAGTGAGTTTTGCGATGGAGCCATCATACTGATCAGTAATTAAAATCTATGATTATTAAAAGTTTCAATTGTTTTAATTACAATCAAGGCTAACAAAATTTCGACGTGAAGTAGTAATGGTTCTGTTGTAGTTGGGAATATTAGGACAAACACCCCCATGCGCTTTGCCTCATTTTGCTTTTAAAATCCCATTTTCAACCTTTTGACTCTATGAACTTTGGTCCTATACAGACCAAGATTGTTACTGTCTCTGCTAATGTCTTAAACAGAGTTTTTTTCTCTACAATTATAACCTCAGTTTCTCTCTCCTCTTTCTACCCCATCTCCATCTCTCCCCCCTCTCTACCTTCTATTCCCTCTGTCAAACCCCATGGCCATTGAGGAACCTCTTTGGCATGGTCATGGACATTGGTCCCCGTGGCCATGGAGATTGAGAGAGAAAAGTATGGAGAAGAGATAGGAGATAAACTAGAGTATGGATAGAATGACAACATTTTCAATTTGAAACGTTGATGGAACGAATAACAAAGTCTTAAATAAAAGAGGATCATGGCTCAGGTTTTTAAATATATATATATATATATATATTAAAAAAAAAAAACTGAGGTCTTAAAATCAAAATGAAGTAAATCACGGGGTATTTATCTAAATTTCCTTTATAGTTGGGAAAAATATAAACCAACTTCTACATAAGGCAGCACTAGGAAATTTGAGAAGCAGACCTTGTAATAGATGGCATGGTTGCCACTATCCCTGCACATGTGTATATTATGGGAATCAGAGTCCTGGGTTTATTTTTCCTGAGCCACATCAAGGAACCCAATGCGGCTAGGGATATACTCAACACCTGAATTCAGAAAAAGGAAGCAAAATATCGATAAAAGACAGAAACAATAATGAATTTTCACAGAAAAATTAACTTAGCATGCATATTAAAAATTATAAAATTATAAAAGCCAAGTTTCCACGTCAACGGAATGGCCTATGGATAATCCTTTGAAATCTGATAAACATTCTTTACGTGAATCTTCAGACTGTCAAAATGGGCATTATTTGTCCAAAACCACTTGGAACTAAGGACATTATCCAAAGCTGCAGCCACAACAACAACAAAAAAAAGAAAAGAAGAAAAAGAAAAGAAAAGAAGATAAACAAGAAGAAATAGATATACCAGATTTGCATTTGCTTCAATGCCCTGCAAAACGTAATCC
This sequence comes from Juglans hindsii, assembly GCA_003123825.1. Taxonomy (NCBI): domain Eukaryota; kingdom Viridiplantae; phylum Streptophyta; class Magnoliopsida; order Fagales; family Juglandaceae; genus Juglans; species Juglans hindsii. The sequence goes on along the minus strand of QEOW01002958.1, from coordinate 727,368 downwards.
CATGTAAATTCGAGTCCTCGAGCGCCCACCCAAAGCGGTGCCAATCTATGCAGAACAGAATCAGCAAAAGCCCACCCTAGCAACAGGAGAAAAGGCGTCATAACCCTCACATACGTGGTTACATAAAAGAAATTATAAATTTGACAAGTGCTTGAAAGTTGATCCAGACCACTGGTTTCTCAAACATATTATTTTAATGTCTTACTCACCAAGTCCAACAGCTTGAAATTTATGATTCTGAGAAATGTTCCTGTGAGTCAACTGAGTCAAGGCAAAGTAAAGGCCAGCAACATCTATAAAACCAATGAGAGCTTTCAATAGTTCCTGAGGATGAAAGGTGGTATTTATTAAGGTTAGCGACTCAAATTCAATTGAAAACAAATTACTGCATTTGATTTAAATATCAAAACATTATGCTGGAGCTTTATTTTACTCTCAGTTGTCCAAAGAGCAATTAAGAGCTATAAATTGTGCAATAATCTGATAGAAAGGCATCCAAAGCCAGCACTTGTAATCACTTGACATGGTTTAAGAAATTATAAGAGGTTTGTCAAATGTCAGCTTAAGAATACCCAAAACAGAATACCTAACAAGCAGTGAGTTACCATTCTATATGCTTTCCATCTTCAATATTAGCATGTTTATTGTCTGATCTAGATCCTTAAACACCATAGACAAGTATATCTTTCAAAACTAGGTATCCTCTAAATATATGCTTCAGATGTTTGGTTTAGATAATTTAAGACACTAGTCAACTTGAATTTGAGCAATTCCAGCTTGTTCTTCCCCCACACACCTACACCAGAAGCTAAGATAGGTATGAGATTATTTAATCCATGTAAAGCCAAAAATAACAGAGAAAACCCAAGAGATCCACCAAGATTTTAATTTTTCTTCAATCAGTGGGCAACATGAGCAGTGTGCCTTTGAGATGTATTTTAACATTCAAAATTATATATTTCAGAATTTGTAATATTATGGAGTTTACATCCCTCCCCCCACGCACTCATGAAAAGAAAATCGTATCCTTTCTATCTATGTTTGTTACAACTTCTCTACATTCTTAGAGCTGCTTTTAGTACCAATACCAAAATGGCAGTATTCTTGACTCAACAGAAGATTTCTCTGTAGTAGCATGGATGATGGAGTACAAAGAATAGAAGCTAGAAACACACATATGGAGGTGGAAAAGGATTGGATCGAAATAGTAAGTGTCTTGCTTTAAGAATAGAAGTTGTGGTGTTGACATATTGGAACTCGACACCAATTAGAGAAATCTGTAAGCCTTTTCTTCAAGTCATGCTATGTACACTAATGCAGGAAATTCATAAGCCAAAAGACAAAAGTACCTGATATGGATCAAAGCTATCATTCTCCGATACCTTTAGGAAGGTTGCCAGGCAAACAAGCTGCCAACATATTTACAGCCAAAAGAAAAGGTGGGTTAAGCAGAAGACAGATAATTAGAGGGAAAAATCCCAGGAAAGAAAAACAAAATATGGTAGAACCAGGGATGCAACTTGAAGAGGTGTTATCCAATTCAGAGTTGTGTTTATAGCAATGTAGACAAACCTTTACTAAAGCTGTTCCGAGATAGACAAGAGATGTTTTAACAGAGGTACCTAGTGTATCGTATTCAGATCTGCACATGTACACTAGTTATTGCAAAACCAATTTATATATTGATATAGCAGATAAATCACATAACAAAGATCCCTCTATGTCCAATAAATTGTTCCAACATATAAAAGTTTCAGCAACAACCTTCATATTGATAATTCACTTATTAATTCGCTTGTGTCTGCAAGCCTGGCGTGTCAACACACCACTTGTGGTGAGACCTATTATAATTAAAAAAAAAAGTTCAAAAATTTTTTTATCATTGGGGGATCCACTTCAGTAGTGTGTTGGGTGTATCTAAAAAAGGCTTGCAAATAGATTTTTTCTTTATAATAAAAATTACAAGCGTCCATCATGTAAAATCAAACACAGTCCTGTTTACAGTGCTCTATTTCAAAGGAGATTTTTTTTTTTTTTTTTGATAAGTAAATAAGTATATTTATTGAATAGAATGAACTAGGCAATGCCCAAGTGTCTATTTCAAAGGAGATTTTATAAAATCAAGCACAGTGCTGGTGATGAGAACTGATTTTTAAGTCATAGTGCACATCCAAATTATAGCGTTCTTATTTAATAGATTACATAGGAAATTTCTAAAAAAGTGTTCTTTCATACACAGAGAAACACCAACGGTGCATAAACAGATCGAGTGTCTAATAAGTTAGGGTTTCCGTTACAAGATAGCAATCCGAAATCAATGAACATAGATTTGAGCCTCGNATATATATATATATATATTCTAGCAAAACATGAAGAAAAACAGAAGAAAAGAAGAAGCGAAACTCACAAGGGAGTGGCAGAGTAGTAAACCGCGTGGGGGCCGAATGTGAGGATTGCACAATTGAAGAAATGAAAAACAGTCATTCTTTCTCTCCTCTCTCGCTCACTCTCTCAGCAAGTCCAGAGCTAGATGAAGAAGGGTAGAGCAACCCAAGCACAAAAGGAAGGAAGGAAGGAAGGAAGGAAGGAGAGAGAGAGAGAGAGAGAGAGAGAGAGAGAGCAGATGGGCTTGAAAGTCCACTTGATCTGGTAAGACCCAATAAACTGAACCAGCTGTTTTGCCTGTCTAGGCTTTGTTAAAGAGGCTTGGGGCTTGGTTTTGGTTTGGAACATAAAAAGACAAGAAGGCTTAGCCCAATAAAAGAGGTCCCAATTAAAAATCTCATTTGATAATGGTCAGATAAAACTCAAATTGCTAATCTCAAATTCACCAAATCTCACTTGGAGTATACATTTTCTTTATCTACCTTAAAATCCCAAACATGATTGGCAAAAAAAAAAAAATTATAATAGTAATCCCAAACATTTTCTTTATTCACAGAGAATTACTAGATCCACAAAAACATCTTATAATAATAAATTTATAAATTGACGTGATTTAATGTGATACGTTTTACTATAAAAAGAAATTTACAATTTAACGTATCACATCAAGTCATATTAAATTATAAGTTTTATCTTTGTAAAATTTCTTTATAGAGGAAACATTTCTCTTATGGAGTATAGCTTGTTTGGCACTAAAAGTTGCCAGCAATCAACTTCCAAACTGCCTGATTTCCCAATCTCTCCATCTTTATCTATAACATTCTTTATCAATCATATTAAGGTTGTTGACCTAACATTGTTTCTTTGGTAAGAATATGATACAACCATCATGTGTACTGTCTTCCACTTTCCAATTTGTAAGCTTCTCTTGTATTTTCTGAATTAATCCACCAAATTGAAACTCCCAGAATTGCACTCATGACCACCTTATCATAAAAGCATGCATCCGAGCCAATGAATGTTTTACAAATAAACACGTACATGATCTAAGGGCAGAGATAAATCACTTCCATTTTTTTTAATGATTAGTTTTATATATACGTACAACTTTACGCATAATATTATATGCACTAATTAGTGACATCCCTATTTTATCAATATTTTCTTTTTTAATTTAAATTTTAAAATTTTCATAATTTTGCAGTAGCTGACACTTCATCACGTATCGTTATGCAAGTAAAATTATAAGTATAAATAACAATTTTTTTTTTATTTCCCCCTTAATTTGCTACTCATTATGTTGTTTTCATAATTATTAATCGAACAATACATAAACAAACATCATAAAATAGAGAACAATAATTAATTAAAACATGAATTAATTAGCTTAATTTCTAGTCAATTTAGAATGAAAGTTCAATCCACATGATATGTCATGGAAGCAGCTTATAATTCCTAATTCCTTCCTTACATATGAACAGAAAATGGGGAATAATTTTGATGGATGTGGACATATGATTTAAGGATTTTAGGTTTTCTTGCATATTTATTGCTAATGAGACTGACAACTTGAAAGGTTGAAAGGAGAATGCAAGTGTTCTTTATATCAGTGTTTGAAAATGTCAGAGAAGAGATAAGAAATTAATACAATATTGGAGAGACAACATTAATGGCAAAGAAATAATAATTGTACCCATCTTGTGGTCCATGCGACAACCATGGAAAAATAATAGAGAGACAGTTTGACGAGTATATTTGAACACACTTACTTCTCTGCAGAAAAAGGAGAAGAAAAAAGAGAAAAAGAAAAAGATTACAAAGTGAAAAAGAAGAAAAAAAGGAAAAAGGAAAAAAGTTGAGAGCGAAAGCTATGGGGATATGGGTACTACCATTAGAAGATCATGACAATGTCATCTTTGGTAGTTTAGGAAAATTGCATGCATGGGAAAATTATAGAAAACGTGAAACATGAATAAAAAAAAGTAAAGATAAATGATAAAAACACACGATGGGATTCCTGTGTTTCATATAAAACAGACAAGTCTTTTTACTGTTTATTGCACTGTTCAAGTCGGTGAATTCTTTCCCTTGGTTGTAACATGAAAGAAAACAAAATGCTTTGTCGACAATGAGTTTTTCACAAGTACTGCACCTCGAATAATTCAAAGAGAAAATCTTTTGATCTGAAGATTTATAGAAATTATTTACACTCAAGAACATTCGAACCTTAATCCAGGAGAGAGCATGCCAATAAGACTTTTTATCACTTGAGCCAACCCTATAAATTATGGTTATAATTTTTACCATCTATGTTGGGAAAATTATAATTTGAGTCTATCTCATTTTTTTTAAAATTTTAAATTTAATCATATGAGTTGTTAATAATTATATGAGACATTTTGTTGAGATTTTTCACTTTCTCCTTTTATATTTATATTTTTAATTTGTAATGAAATCTTAGAAAAGCTACAAATTTTAGTGGTAAGTATGATAATATCATCATTTACCCAGCTAGTAAGGAGATAAANAAAAAAAAAAAAAACTTATTTTTATCATACATCAAGTTACTATTTATCTGATACCTCACAACTAACAATTATTTATTTATTTTTTAGTAAGGTGTGAGATGTTAAGTGTAAAGTAATGAATAGTAGCTGATGAGAAAAATTATTTTATTTTAAAAGTTTATATTTATCTAAAGTGTAAAGTAAAAATTTGGACTCATGATATCTATTATGATATTTGTGACATTTTTTACGACGAAAATGATTATTTACGATGAAAATAGTCTCATTTGAATTGAAAATAACTGATCGTAAATAAGTAATTTTCTTGCAGAATAAGCAATATGGCCGTTTTACTTTTTTGAGCAACATTACGTCTGCCTAAAAATGTAAACCAATATGTTCTTTGTCATACTGAAGATCATCACAGTTACTCTGCAGGCTTTTTATTCACATTATTAGGCCTTTAATTTCCTGCCTTTGTCTATGAGTTCTCATCCCTTGATATTCTGATTCCCCTTTGCTGCTTTTAGTACTTCTCAAAAAACAAGAAATATCTTCTTTTTTGCCAAAAAGAAAATGGTTGCATGTGTGGATGATGAGATGATACATATATTTCGTCCATGAACTTCATGGAAGCACTAGATCATGATGAGCTGTGATCAACGGTCATCCCAACCCAACTGACCAAATGTTGCCATGCAATTATTTGATAATTACATGTCAATTAGTTATATTATATAGTTTGAATTTAACTTTTTTTTACAGAGCCAAAAGTACTGACATTGCCAATAAGTTAGTGTACAATTTACTTTTTATAAAAATTTGTGCTCAAGTACTTTTGTTTGGATGTTGACAACCTCTTTTGTATATTTTTTGGTTTCATTGTGTCAGGCTTTAAGCTTAGCCGCGCCTTTTTTTTTTTCTTTTTAAATAATTTTTATAAGCCTTAAATAAATAAATCTCACCTTATATTTTTTAAAAAAAGATATAAAAAAAATTTATTCTTTTTTCGTGACTCATATTTTTACAAAAGAATTATTAGATTTGTGATCTATTTGAGACTTATACTTAATATTATTCTTTTTTTTAATCAACTTTTGACTTTTATCTTTCTTTTACTCTAATCACTTAGCATTAGTAGTAGCTTAGTCATTCTTTAGCCAAAATTTGACTAGTTATAATACTAAATAATAAACTTTATAAATCTATCACTATTTTATTTAAATATCTATTTTTAATTTTTATTTATTTTAATTCTAATAGTAATTAAAATATTTATTTTTTAATAAAAAACACACATTAATTTTCTAACATTCATTATATTTTTCTAACAGTTTTATTTTTCCATTAGTCATATTTTTTCCAACGGTCCTATTCTTTCAAAAAAGATATATTTTTTTACGGTTATATTTCTTCAACGGTTATTTTCTTTCACTATAAAATAAAATATTTCCTCAACAATTTTATTCAATTCAACTCAAGTTTCTTTGTAATTTTTTTTTTTCATTTTCTATGTTTTTTCGAAAAATGGGAAACATAAATGACTCTTAAAACATCAAATAAAATTTATGGTAATTCAAAACATAAAATAAAATCTACGGTTAAAAATATCAAATAAAAGTCATTGTTCAAAACATCATTTGTCCCGTAATTGTTTGTATTTCCATTCCCGTTTCTCTTGCATTTACATTACCTATTTACTACTGTAGCTCCCAAAAAAAAAAAAATACAAACACAAAGAAAAGAAAAGAAACCCATCATGACCTGCAGAAATCCCTTCACATTCTCTTGCGTTCACATTACCCAGTAAAGCTCGCGTGAAATGAAGAGAGGAATTTGGAAAATGACAGTGCCAAAATGGTCGCTGCCCTCAACCTTCCTCAAAAATATCAAACCTTCAACCGATGTCGTGCCCAAGAGTAATTTTACTTATAATTTTAATTTTCATCATCTCCTCATCGTCTTATGATGTAGTATTAAATAATTAGAAATTATTTATTATATTTTACTTATAAACTTATCATTTAATATTATATCATATGATGATAAGAAGATGATGGAAAAAAAACGATGAATAGATTTTTTTTTCCCTCAAATATAAGGGAAGATTCATCGTCTCTCCAACTCAGTGATGACTGATGTCCCACGACTTAACTCATTCGGAAAATCGATACCTTTTACTGTTTTTGGGAGTGGTCATGATGACTTAAGAACCTATTTTTCTATCAATATCATTCCTCTGAAGACTAGCGAAGCTTGCTGATCTAAACTTATCAAATTTGGAGAGAATATGTATGTGTGTGTGTATATATATATATATATATATATATATATATTGGATGCATGCAACGGAAATATCATGCCATGATTATGATAAGGGCGCCGTTAAAAGTAGTAGTATATTGTTGAATGCAAGGAGAAAAATGTAAATTAAATTTCTTGCTTAGCAGCTTGCTACGAATTAACCCAAAAATTAAAGTCAATACCTATATAAGAAATTTGTGTGTCTATTGATCTATGTGCATTAATAAAATGTTGCACAACATTTTACACACAAACATATATATGTATATATATATATATATATATATATATATATATATAATACATGTCATGTATATATGTGCTATACATAAAGTCAGCACGAGATCATTAGTCATACAATAATAATTTGAAGTGATATCTTTGATCAATTTTCAAGCTAGTTGCGTACTGCATGCGTATCAATTGACGAAAGCAAACAATGATGGTTTAGCTGCATATATGTATATATATATGTGTGTATATATATACCGACAGTAGAAAAACACTGAATCTTGAAAAATACGAAGTTTGAGATCATATATGTTTCTCAATTAGAAAAGATTATGTGATCGATCAGCTAGGGTTTACTTTCTTTCTTTTTTATGAATGTGATCATCAGCTAGCTAGCTATAGGGTACGTGTACTTACTTTACTAATTAGGTGATCTAACTTCAATCGCATATTTTTAAAATTTAACCATGGTTGTGTAAACTCCCTCCACATCTCTCTACTTCCTTATCAAGGAGTCAAAATAAATTAAGAGTAATGTTAGATATTATTTTAATATATATGTGTAAACTCTGCGCACTCTTGAAACATAATGAAACCCACTATTAAAATATATACTTTTCATGTATATTATAATTAAATCTCCCTACCTTTTAAAGAATTCACGGAATTTACATATCTTAAGAATGTACAAATCTTTTTAGGCTTGGTTTGGATACAAGAAGTACTATTTTATCTCATGATCTCATCTCATCATTACAACTTTCTTAAATTTTTATAAAAAATATAATAAACAATTCAACTTTTTCAAATTCTAAAATAATAATAATAATATTAAAAAATAATATTCTAATAATATTTATTCAACTTTCAACATTCATCTAAAATCATTTCATCTTATTTCACTATTTAAATGTGGCCTTAGAATGTGTAAATCTAGATATTTTTTGTTTTTTGTTTTTTTTAAAGTAACTACACAAAATTTTCAAGTCATCCTAATTAACTTACATATATCTAATATAAACCCATTATTTTCACCACGATTGTTAGCAAATTGATTACAATATATATAATACATNATTAGTGCATTTCATGGAGGATTGAAAGATCATGCATGCCTATTAATGCCTATAAGCTAGTACTTCATGTGGAACTATATATATATATATATATATATATATATATACACTACACAAGACTAGACGAAATTTTGCGTGGAAGTGGCTAGCTAGATCGAATGTACGTACGTGGATATATGCTAGCTGCAATATTGTACAGATGTTCCGACTTCCGGTGCTGCACATCCACCTAAACGGCGTTGATTCCGGTGATTCCTTTCCTTTAGTTTTTGTCATCTTCTTGAGTACTACTACTGCACTGCATGGAGGTGGAGAAGGTGAGACTCGAATTTCAAGGCGACACATGTTTGTTTGGCTGTTATAACCTAATCTCACGAATAACCATGCATGAAAGAAGCTTTAAATTCTTTGAATTAATTAAAAAAATAAATCAAATAAATAAAAAACCTACTTGCTTAAATAATAATAATAAATAGTTATATATATATATATATACACGCACTCAGGCCGGACTAATTAATTAGTTTTAAATGTCAAACTAACAAATTGTTTTATATATATATATATATGCATTCTAGAAAAAAATTTCTTATTTGTTACAAGTTATTTTCAGTAAAAATGATTATTTTCTATTAAAATGAGTCTGTTTTTATTGTAAATAATCGTTATCCCTGCAAATAATCCATTACAAATTTTTTTTTCCTTGTAGTCCATGCTTTTTGCCCCTTTCCTTAGATCATAATACCCTCAAACACAAAAAATAGGTATAATAAATGTGTTTCATTTATACGAGAAGTCCTGCAGGCTGCAACTACAAATAGATTTCATTAAAATAAATTTATAAATTGATGCACGTGGTTTATCATATGATATATATATATTTTACAGTAAAAATAATTATATAATCTGATGTATCACATCAAATACAATAATTTATGAGTTTATTTTTATAAAATTTCTTTGTGACGAATGCATTTATATATATATATATATATATATATATATATATATATATATATATAGAAACTCGGGTATTTGAATGATCAACTGTGCATGGATAGTATGTAGATCGCAATTAATTATTTTTTATTGTTCGTGTATTGTTCATAAAATATATATAACTAAATTAATGTATCTATATTCTCTATATATATTTGCAAGATACAATATTATACATGTTTTTTCATTGTCGAGCTGCACTAATTAAGGTACTGCATGCACGCAGGGAACGAATTCTAATTAGTGCATGCAGCTAAAATAGATGAAGCTAGGTGATAGCATTTAACTAATTAAAAGGACAGATCATGTTGATCAAACTGGTAAAGATTAAAGATGCCCTAGGGAAATAAGTACGTAAGAATAGGGCTTCAAGGACAAACCTAACGAGGTCCTTTTGTCAGAAAAGAAACAGAGAGAGAAATATTTAAGATTAATAATATATCGAAAACAGGAAAGATAGATCAAAGGAAGTGATCAAGTGCATGGTCCTATGTTAAGACAAACACATGGAATGTGGAATATGGCCCAAGCATTTGACAACTTTGCGAGTGATCCATACAGAGACATGTTGACCGGATAATACCCATGACCCTGCAACCAAAACATCACAGAGAGGAGAGAGAGAGAGAGAGAGAGA